>LS516364.1:43442-76136 GCA_900490845.1 Pristionchus japonicus | reverse complement strand
ACTCCCAACCATTTTGGACCATGACCCCCGGGTCATGGTTCACAGAAAAAAAATCAGTTCGTGATTCCCAACGATTACGGTAGTGAAATACCGTATGCCTCTACTGATAACAATGATACAATATTGATTGCCCTAGGTCAACTCCCAACCGAGTTATGACTCGTTGGCGTTTTGGCCGTTGGCGTTTTGGCCACCCCCCATCTTGTCTCTTTTCCAATGAGGCAAGATCAGCCTGCCATTCTTCTCTAGGCACAGGACTATGCGAATGCACAAAGACCCACACAACTCTGCAAATATTCCCTTTTCCTTTTTTTTTTCCCAGCCGTGACTCTGCCCATCTATCGCTGCCTCACTCTGCATCCGCTAGTGCACAACATCGTTCTGCTCTCTGCGACTCCTCCCTATCGACGATTCTGCTCTACTTTGGTTCGTCGAACACCTCAGAAAGTGAGCTGACAGCCTTTCTTCTAGGAAAATATGACATTTTAGGTTGGAATTTCCGCCAATTCCAATGGAACTTTGAACTGAATTCCGGAACAAATTGAACGCTGTTTATCATGATGCTGGTTCCGTTCTAGACTGCGGACCAGCAAGGGAAACAGTGTTGTTCGGCATTGATACTCCATTAGACATCCACACTGTCGTTGCTGGTTTCACGCTCGACCGACGACAGAAGAGACCAATGAGACCGTCCCTGAATCATTATTTCTGCTTCGTTTGTCGTTTTGTTGGTCGCACCTGTAGTCTTTCATGAGCACAATCACTATGATCGAGTCCCAAGCCTGAAGTAAGAGTAATTCGAGCAAGCAATCAACTACAATGGAGAATCAGCAAAAAGTAGGATTGTAGGAAGTAGGACAATCAAAATCAAGAAAAAATAGGATTGAGTCAGTGAACCGTGGACCTATCGAAAAGTGTAGTGCGATATTATTACCGGAAAGAAGGAAGTAATCGTCATTGCGTGCAGATCGATTCGCAGTAAGTCGTTCATCCCGAGAAACGGGAGAATAATCATGCTCGAGAAGGGAGTGTACACAAAGATGACTGGTGTTAGCGTCTACAAAGATTTGGTTTTTTTCTTCTTATTTACTTCCACAATTACCTGAGCAAGCAAAGTGCGAAATATCTTAATTTGTAGTTTACGGTAAGACGACGAAAACGTTTTGGCTTCTCTGAGATGCCAGAGGGTAGAGACAACCAGGAAGCAAGCAATTGACAACTCTGTTCCCATTATCAGGAGAACTCGCAGAAGCAATGATGATCCATGTACATCAATTTCATCACCGTTCTGAAAAGAAAAAAGGCTAATTCCCCATAACCGTCATCCATCCCCGACCACTAACCCTGCGGAAACCCATTTAATTTAGGAACTCATCGAAATTTTCCGGAGAAGTGACGAATCATGCTCACCCAGAATCGTACATAGCGAAACCCAGACTTGGATACGTTGAACTCCGCGTTGAATCGATCAGAGACAAAGCCAGCCTCATCAAAATCCATCTGCATAGCAATCCAGACCCTAAAACCAAATTGAGAAGTGAAAGTAAATTCTGCCGCTATTTTACCACACGATTTGATGCATAACAGGATATAGGGAAAGAGCAGCGGTAAATCGTTTGCTCGAAAAAAGCGCTAGTTTTTGAGTCCTGAAAAGTCGTATTTTCAAGCAGAAATCAAGCGATACTCACGAAGTGACGGCCCAATAACGATGGAGAAAATTTATGACCATCAAAGCGTATGGAGTCGTGAAAAAGGCCACATAAAGTGGACTTGCTACCTTGAATGGCGGCGTACCTCTCGAAAATACGTGATATTGTTACAAAATGACTCACATCCAACTCAGTGAATCGGTCCGAGTACAGGGTAAAAGTGGCATCAAAGTTGTAGGCTCGCTTAAACTTGTAGCTAAGATGTGTTGCAATTCGGCTTACCGGAACAATCAAATAATGTAGAGCCGTTAACCATAAATCGTAACTGGCAAAGACAATCAACAAATACTTATAGGTGCCCAAACTTTGAGAGCTGTACTTTACAATCAGATAGAGCAGCGTTCCATTCGAGAGCAGACTAGCAACTGTAAAACAGAGTGAGAGACTTGAGACGAAGTTTGGCGAATTAACCTAAATTGATGCGTTCGAGAAGGACATTGATACTCATGGCGCTCTCGAAGCTCATCGTAACTCAGTAGATGAATGGTATTGGCAGTATATTAGATGGCGAGTGATGACTATTCACTTTCGATTGGGTGAGCAACCCTCCCTTGGGGCTGCACGCAATTATCGCAATTCACCCAGGCAACTGTCTGACTGTTCTCGAATGTTCGATTGTAAGCTACAGATGGCTGATTACGATGCTTCGCTGCGACACTAATTTGCAAATACAATTTTCAGGCACTGAAAGGTAGTGGTCAAAACGCAGTACATACGTTTATCCGAATAAATGAAGTTTTTTTGGGATAACTACATGCAACTAAGCCACTGAGACACATAACTGTATTCAATTCCAATCCCGATCAAACATTTGGAAGTACGTCGTGAATTCGGCATCTTTTACTTTGATCGATCTGAAAAACAATGAGATACAAGTTACTCATTTTTGCGTGATAATGATCATCTCGAATCACTTGTCATACCAGCCCAGAGTTGCATTTCTAATTCCAAAGTACGCTCACATGATCGATATTTTCGTCGTAGTAGGCAGTATTTTCTGAGCCCAAAGCGGGAGGTGACGAGCTATTTTGGGTTCAAACAGTGGAAGACAGCTTGCCACTACATTACAGGTTCTGAGAAAGTTGTTAGTCGTTTGTAGCTAGACAATAACCCACATCGCGATCCATAGATCGAACAAGGCAATAGATAAAAATCTAACTCCATCAAGGCCGTATTCTGGCGGGATAAACGCGTAGGCGGCGTAGAAAACAAAGGCGGGAACAATGCATGCGGTCAAAGGACTTGCTAAACATCTGAAAAAGCATGATTAGCATCCCTCAAATTATGAAGGATTACCGTCATGATTGCAACATTTTCCTTGAGATGATACACACGCGAAATCGCATAGGTGTTAAATGTTGCGTTTCTCGATAATGAATTCACAGTGGTCTGGTTCCATCGAAAGTTTATTCATTCCATTATATCTGAAATAATAATGATTCAGCATTTAATTCTCGATTCGAAACAAACGTACTACAACTCCAAAGGCCGTCAGAACAGCACAGCAACAAAAGAAGACCAAGTCGCTGACAAATTCTGAAAAAAATTTGAAATTACATTTGTAAGGATGACAACGCACCGTTGACAAGACAGCAAGCGAGAGTGCTGGATAATAAGAGAAGAATCACTTCTTGCACTATGAAGAAGAGAATAGTGCTCGGACCGGCCTTCTCGTACCTGCAATTCAAAAAAAGTGCTTCCGTTCTGAATATTTGCGATCAACCACTTCCCACATCTATCCCAGGTCTATTTGTTCTCTGTATTCTCATTTTCGCAAGAAAACATACCATGGCCATTTCCTCGTTGCAACAAGTCGATCAAACGCGAAGACTAGAACACTGCAACAAATTACGATGTCGATAGTGCTGAGAGTGCTGAACTCACGCTGAAGTGAAGTATACGGTGAAGGTCATTCGACTTAGACTGCAGATAACTGCCAGTATTCCTTCCTCTCTTTCACTTCCCCAGTACTGAACACCGATTAGCACCAATCGAGCAACATTTGCGATGCTTGCCATACTTCGCAGTTGAGACGCAATCGAATCTGAACACTTTACTTCAGAGTATTTTCCAACTGGATTCGAACATTTATGTGAAACGGCGATTTCCAAATTGCTGGAGCAATGAAAAGACAGATGAAGATGAACAGAAAAATCAATGAGATCTGAACATAAAAATAATTTTTATTTATAAAATTTGTCAAAAATACCTCGATCAAGTAGATAATCTCGAAAAGAGGATAAAATGGATTGGTATCTTCCCTGCTCAATTTATTAACGAGAAACATAATTTTGGGATAGCTAACAATTAGTATTGAATTTGTATTTATGGGCGTCAACAAGTTCTGTGTTTTGCGCGGCAAAAACATTGTTTACAACTGGTATAAAGTAATGATCATTGGATTTCGCGCAAAAGTCACTCGAGTTGCAATCTTATGAAATAGGCTAACAACATTAGTAATGCATTGTGTCATTGCACTATATAATCATTTCTCATTCAATCATTATCCAAAATTGAATACGTTTGCTGAGGACTTGAGAATAGCTATCCCTTTCAACCATAACAATTATGCATCTTAGCCATCGCCTTCTTTTTATTCGCGCGATAAATGAAATTTAGCACCATCAAGGCATAGGTGTGCCAGAGACTTGTCGGTTCGCCCGCCCCTTTTCTTTGCTATTAGTGAATTTCTAAACTATATCAATTAAATGGTCATAAAATAAGAACAATAGACAGCGTCTCAACAAGACGATATGAGACCATCACCCTGCCCTTGTCACTCATCGAATCTATTGCTTTACTAAATAAATCACAGTTCCACAATTACAATGACGATACATCCCCTATAACACTCCATCCTCCGACACCATAGAGAGAATTCCCAGAACAGCCATACAATAACCGCAACATTTTCAGGATTGGTATCGGAAAAGAATCACGTAACTATTGCTGAGGAGGTTTGCACCCGTGTATTCATCTCCGAATAATACAAGCACCCCAGTGTAACCCATTGGCCTCTCCGCTTCTTCATTCTCGTTGATGAACGCGGTACGAGTTAGTTTTGTGCCATTCGTTAATCCTCAGAACGCTCATATTCTCGCAGCTTGTAACTCCTCTATCTCCTTCGATTCACTACACTTTGCGATACTTCTCTACTATAATGATTTGTAATGAATCTTTGCTATGCATCAATGACACGGTGTACCCTTTCCAGCCCTATCTACTGTGGTTACGCTCCTCTGCATTGTTATCATTCTCAAAACTTCCGCGAAAACAAGCACTCATTATTCCCGTTCGCTCGTTATCGTAACTGTCAGTGTACCTCTTTCGTGGATTGAATCGTCGACTCGTCTTTCAGCTTTTGCCAATATCTTCCGATATCATATATTCGACCCTGTCCCGATCTTTCATCACCCGTGCGTGTATCGATGGCATCCGATGATTCCCACTCCTGGTTCCGCAACACTTTACTATATGAGCGGGTGGTTGTTGAAGTGATGATGGAAACTTGTGCCAGGTGCTCTGGGTGACGTCTCTGGTTTGGAACGGGTGCGCTTATGCTGCCTGCTTTATGCACAGACATCAGGTTGTGTTCATTTTTTTCAGCCCAAACATTTACTGAATTCAGATAGTAGTTCCACCTGGATTCCCCGGCAAGTTTTCTGATCGAACTCAAATCATATTTATTGGTCTCATAGTTATAGTGTCTTCCTGCTGTGGGCCAAAACTTTTCGTGAGTGATCAAATACTGCTACTTTGTGTATACCTTTTTCAGTTCGCTAAAAAGACCGATACTGATGCTAAAGATTTCCGAAATGTTAGTAGCTCAAACAGAAATTGGAATATGGAACAAATATTAGCAAACTTCTGGCTTCACTGATGAAGAATTTTCAAGATGTGATTGTTATAAAACTGGAGCATCGTTCGTTTTCATTGGCTATTCCTTTATGCTGTTTACCATCGCTATTGTATTTCTAGTTTTGGTAAGGGACAAATTTGAAGAAAAATTCCAACTTGCACATTCCGGCTCTGGTCGGATTAGGTGGACCCATGGCATTTAGGTGGACCCATGCAATTAAGTGGACCCATGGCAATTAGGTGGACCCATGGCATTTGGGTGGACCCATGATAAAATTCTGTTTCCCCCCAATTTTTTCCAACTTTTCATGCATTTCACTAGACATGCTTATGCCTCCTTGTTAAATTGTTTACTTCCACATGATAATGATTAACAAACAGTTTGTGAATACTGAATATCTGGACAATTACATTTGTGGAAATTAAGGTGAATATTAATAGATTCTAGGCCGCTTAGTTCTGCGGATCCGAGTTGTCTTTCTAGTGATTCTCTTAGTGGTCTTTACTGTTGATCGTCTAGTCGTTTGAGGCCTTCTAGTTGTCATCTTTCTAGTGGTGCGCCTATTTGTTATTTTACGGCTAGTAGGCATAGTTGGCCTAGCTTTTGTAACTTTACGAGTATTATATGAAGGACTTGATGGGGTTAGCTTTGTCACTAGTCGAGCTCTGGAGGGAGGATGTCACGATTGAGTCGCAGTTAGTCCCTTAGTCCCTATAAAAAAATTCAGAGTGAATTTTTTTTTGTGAAATGCTTGGGACTTGGACTCCACCGAAACGTCACCAGCACTCTTGGGTCCACCCAAATGCCATGGGTCCACCTAAATGCCATGGGTCCACCTAAATGCCATGGGTCCACCTAATCCGACCAGAGCCCACATTCCAGCTCACTTGTCACATCTTCTTGCTTCTGCGTGACGCAAAAAGCATGTCTGAAAAGACAAGGACCTTTCATAAGATAATGACAAGAGCTCTGGCAACACAGGTCTATTGAATTTCAACCATCAATGATTCTGTTTCAGGCAATTGTTGCGTTTGAGTTTCTCGTTGCACCACTTATTTACTTTCAACATTTTCATATCGTAAATTCACGTATCGTTAGAAAAGAACAAAGATCAGAGAGTGCTCGAGCATTTTGTTTTTTTCAGTCGTCTATCCACTGACGTTCGTGTCTACACAC
Organism: Pristionchus japonicus; assembly: GCA_900490845.1. Lineage (NCBI taxonomy): Eukaryota > Metazoa > Nematoda > Chromadorea > Rhabditida > Neodiplogasteridae > Pristionchus > Pristionchus japonicus. Next base: position 69,392 of record LS516364.1, on the reverse strand, counting down.
TTGCTCGTGCATTCTTCGACTGTCCTGGCAACAACTCCACTCTATCGACGAGAATTCGAGAATTTACTTCGCAGGGTTAGCATTACAATTTATTTCAGACTATAATTTCAAAACGCACAACGATCTGATCGAACCAATGAAGTAGACAAACATGACAAGGTTAATTACTTTCTTTTCAGGGAGTCGTCCATACCATTCTTGTTGCTCCACGAGAACCGACCGAATCGAGTAACAATCGCAAGCCAGAGAATACAAGCACGTGATAATACATGTTGATTCTAACATGTACATCCGATAACCTATTGTTTGACGTTTTTAGATCTGTTGATTTCCAAATGCGTGGAATCAGAAAGCGAAAGACTCCTTCACACACCGTCTGATTGTACAAGATGTACACGAACGGCGGGCTGCCATGAATTATCATCCACCCGATTTGGGCGAAATAGAGAACTGAATCAGTCGGCGGGATGAATTGCGTTATTTGGTACACTAAATATGTCCTATTTATTTTTTCAAAATCTGGAGATTTTCGAAAATCAGTATGCACTCACTAACGCAAGAAGAGAAGTGAATGAGAATGATGATGCCGGCTTGGACGGACAACTTAGTCGAGCGAGGATCATGACTGCCCTAGGGATGCACAACTTACCACGGTCACTGCCCTGCTCGCTGAGGTGAGATGAGCGGAGGATACGGTTGTGCGTTTTCTATGATTTCATTGATTTTTCTCCAAAGAATGAAGTGAATACTTTATAAGAACCATTATGAGCATTGTCAGATAGACTAGGAACGATAGGCAAGGCATTAGAGAGGTATTGATGAATTGGAACTTGCTGTAGTACTTAAAATACACCATTGCTGAATGTTATGTACACCACTCGCCTCATATCTATCGTTTCCCATGGACGGATTGACGATCATTAGGTGGTAGTTTGAATTGAAAAAGAAAAGTGGAGAAAAAAGGGTAACATAAACTGGAAGTACTTCTGAGCAGGCGAGGATTATCCACGTCCGTGAGCCCTGAAATCGCCATCTGACATTAAAATCAATGTTTTTCCAATGTTTCTCTAGAAAAGCTCACTTGGAAAATAGCCGAGTACGAAGACATTAGCTCGAACATTCGATTCAGAGCGAGTATCAAGCAAGCAACGCAGGAAGAGACGAAGGTTACTGAATTCAGAACACATCTGGCGCTGAAAACTTTATAAACGCACACATAGAAAAGCCGGCATGGAGAAAATGCATCTTTGGATTGTTACAGTACATTTCGCCCTGGAAAATAAAGTTATACAACAATCAGTTCATAATTTCCTTATCTGAATGAGGAATATTCCGAACACAAATGCGCCAGCAAATAGAGCGCACATATCCGATATTGCGAGAACGAACATTATCTGCGTTGATTTGTAATAATTTCGACGAATTTTCAGTGAATCGATCAACCTTGTAGCAAGAAAGCTTGCGAAGTGTCCAGATAACCCGAGCGCACAAGAAATATATCGGAACGGTCAGGACAAAGAACGAGATGCAGAAATAGCCAAAGACTGGATGCGGGGTTCCTCTCCTTGACCAATCGACCATACTGCTTTCGCCAATTCTGAACGATTTGCTTCACACCGATAAACAAGACGAAAAAACTAACGAGCAATCGTACTCCTCTTGAGAATCCATTAGGAAATTCAATCGAAACTGGTTCGCTTCATTTTGAGACGAACAATAAAAAATGAATGCATCTGATTCTCAGCGTTTTCCGTTGACGCCTAATTTCCCTTGATACCCATTTTTTTCGAAGTGTCTACAGATAAGTTTGATGCGAAGCTTTTCGAAAAAAGCATCCGAAAAACTTCCCAGAATAGGTTGGGCACCAAAGATCTAGCGAGCAGGAAACAGAAATATGAAGTCTTCCCCGCTTCCTCCTACGAAGAATTGGAGATCAGCAGTCCATCCTTTGCTTCCAAGTTTGGTTGCGCGGCAGCCAACTTTCGAAGTCTTGGAAAGGGGGAAGAAGGGGGAGGTAGAAGATTCAGTGTAGGCGAGCTAGCCATGGGCAAGTTCCTGCATCTGTTTCTACTTGTCTGCTCTTTCATCGGATCCGTTCAGGTGAGTCTCCATGTAGCGACTGCACAGCATTCCGCCCATGACTGAGGATACTGTGAACAGTGGTTAGAGTGAGCTCGAACGGGTGCACGTTTCGATGGAGAGAGGGGCTATGATATCAGTTGTATTCTAGCGAACTCTCTTCGATCTTCAGAGCTACACGTGTACCAACAACTACGGCTGCACGCCACTCGGGTACTGCGATACGGATGATCGAGGAAATCGCTGCACTTGTAGTGCGAGTTGCAAGTGCTTCGACTCGTGCTCGAGCGGTATTACATGCAGTGAATGTAAGCCATAGATGATGTTATGGATGGCTGAGACGGCATTCGCATGTAGAATACCTACGATAGACTCATAAACATAGATTCAGTTGTGAAAAACCAGGTTTTCAATTGAATATTTCTTCCAGTGAAGACCACTGTCGCGTGCAATCGCTGCAACGCCTCTCCACCTCCCTGCCCTAATACGAACTACTCCTGCACCGCCTATCTGGGCGGGTACAACTGCGTCTGTGCTGCGGGGTACACGGGATACGACTGCGAGTTCAGTAAGCGATCCATATACATCCAACGATGGAAAACTTTGATTCTGCATGACAAACTACAGCACGCCATTCGCCTTTCCAGAAACCACTGACTCCTGCCGCACCTATCCCTGCCTGAACGGGGGCAGCTGCAGCGAGATACTGAACGGCGCCGGCGTCTCCACTGGCTACAACTGCACGTGTACCGATGACTTCCACGGACCGCAGTGCCAGCACGGTTGGTGAGTACACGAGACAGGCGTAAAGAGATTTTTAGTCGACTCCGACCCTTGCGTTGGCGTTACCTGCATCAATGGCGGGAAGTGCATCACCGTGCTTGAGGTGAACGATTATCCGCGATTATCATTTGCACTATTCATCAATGCTCAAAAATTCAGGACACCCGAGGCGTGTGCGAGTGCCCAGAGAAGTGGCAGGGCGCTCGATGCGAGCAGCCCGTCGCCGTTCGTGAGTATTATCCTCAATAGATTTCATGTTTCTGCATCTCCAGATTAACTTCAGTATGAGTAAATTTGTCGCTGAGAATTCAGAAGTGATGCATGCGGTTTAGGCACCTGTGGCTCCGACTGTAACGGCCATTGCTTTTTGGCCACTGCGGTGCTCAACACGACGTCGTTCGTCTCGCGCACGGATGGTGACACGACGAGATACGTCTGCGAGAATCTGATGTACAGGAGGCCGCAGTTCGAGTTCTTCAGTGAGAGCGTTCCTTTCTTGAATGGTTTAGTCAGAGAATGTTCTATGCCTATCATTTTCATGCGGATAGGATGGGCCAGAACTTGAACAAGTTCATACTTGAGCCTCTCTTTGATTGATGTATCCCACGCACAATAGAGATCGTGCTGTTTAGATTATGGCATGGCGACTCACAAATTATATTTGCAGTAATCGCCGGCAGCACCTGCTATTGGGGCACGGAACAACTGCTGACGCAACCGAGCACGGACGCGCAGTGCGAGACGAGATGTTTGGGTGAGTTCAGGGCGGCATGTTCCCTTTGATCTTTCGGGAAGTAACTCATTTTCAGCCGACAACAACGCACGATGCGGCACATACGAGTACGCAAGGGTTTATTACTACCCGTACACGAGTGAGTTTTTCTTTGTCGAATTGTCTCTGTTTTTGTGCTGGAGCACTACCAAAAACCGACTAAACATTGCGAGAAGTTATCTTCCTACTTCTAGACGAGACTGAGCAGTGCACCGCGACCTCCTGTGGCACCGCAGTGCAAGGCTACTGCGTCGAGCAAACGGTACTTTCGGTTTCAAGAATTGATCGAAACTCGAACATTCAGGACAGTTTCTCATGCGTGTGTGCGCCCGGGAGGAATGGTGATCGGTGTCAGAACGGTATTATTCAACTTCGGTTCTGAAAATTTTCAGCAATTTTCCGTGTGCAGCGGAGAGATAGTGAAACATTTCACACGTCTGAGCTCAAGTTCGTCCACGATTTCCTCAAATTTTGCAGCCGACAACCCCTGTGCGACATTTGGCTGCCAGAACGGATCAACGTGCCTGAACACAGCAGATACGTCGGCAGCCCGGTGCATCTGTGCAAGAGGGTATTCGGGAGAGAAGTGTGGTCGTAAGATTTTTCATCGATTTCTTCCTCTTTTTAAGTAGTTTTGTGAAAAGTGTTGAAAGCGTGACTATACTTGCAGTGAAGAACGAGTGCCTCTTCCAGCCGTGCAAGAACGGCGGCAAGTGCACGAATACGGTAAGTACCCTTGAATCTATCGCAAACTGAACCTCAATTTTAGGCGACTGCACCGGGATTCAGGTGTCAGTGCAACTCGGCCTGGTATGGCAACACCTGTGAAGGTTCGCTTTCCTCATTCATGTTTTGATGGCTCATCAGTTTTGACTTTTCTCGTTGTTTCTAGACGTAACAGTACGTTGTTTGAGGTGTGGCCACTGGTTAACGAGATCAGCTCAGACGAGCTCAGATGCTTTCAGATTTCAGCGCCTGCCAGGCGAAGCCGTGCCTGCACGGAGTCTGCACGGACACTGGAGCCGGGAGGTATTCGTGCGCGTGCGATGTGGGATGGACGGGAGGCGATTGCGATCAGGGTGAGATCCAAAGGAGAACGAGCACGTTTTATCGCTGACACTGCTGGCTTTTTCATTGTCGAGTATCCAGAGAGTTGGCATAATGTTTCGCATAATGCTAAAGAGAATGTTAATTACTATCCAGACGTCGACGAATGTGCTGATGCGGCTCGAGCTGGAGAAGCTCTCTGCGACAACCAGGGCACATGCGTGAACACTCCCGGCTCGTACGAGTGCGCGTGCGTTGTAGGAACCTCTGGCTTCAACTGCTCAATCAGTGAGTTCTGAATCAAGAAGCACACAATCGTCAGTCGTTGAACCTAAATCTTCTGAATCTTGAATCTTGCAGTATCGATTGAATTGTCCGAGATTTGATCACAATGTATAGATCAATATGTTCAGCTCTTTCGAAACCATTCAAGATGTTTGGCAGATCTGCAAACTAGACTCTGCAATTGTGACCGACTTGTTGCGGGTGTCATCAACCATTCTGGTGACTAGAGAAAGACGAGGGATTCGTTGAGTAACAATGGCTTTCCCGAGAATTCCTGCAGAAAAAGTGCGTGGCTAAAGAAGGAGAAGGGAGAAAAGTGTATCCCAATAGAAGTGATGTTTTACGGGACACCAACCGCAAAATCATAGTCGAACTGATCGAAGATGCATTTCAGACCCAGACGATTGCGAGATGGAATACACTGCACCGGATGGGCTGAATTACACGAATCTGTGTATTTATCAGGTAAGGTAGTCTCCAAAGCATGGAATTCTCGAAATCGAAGTCGCAGCGCAGGCAAAAAACAAACAGAAGTGAAAAAGTGAAAAAGCCGCACGAATACATTACTGATTTAGGACAAGAACGCGACATGCGTCGACGGTTTCGACGAGTACACGTGCGAGTGCAGTCCCGGCTTCACCGGACTGCAGTGCTGGGATGGTACGAACTAAATCTCTGGATTGCTAAACGCGCAATACAAAATTGCCAAAGACTTTCCCGAACGATGAAAAAAGCTCCTATTTCTTAGATATCGACGAGTGTTCGCTGGGCGAAGTGATGTGCGACTACGAGGGCACGTGCAGGAACACACAAGGATCGTACTACTGCGACTGCCGGAGAGGGACTTATGGATTCAACTGCTCGATCAGTGCGTGATATTTTCCTTCGGCTTTGTGTATTGAACGAATTGTAGAACCCAATGAGTGCACGGCCAATCCGGTGACCGTTGACGGCAGGGAGTATCCGAACTCCTGCGTTGCGAGGGTATGTGTAGACGCTTTTCCAGGTTTCTTGAAGCGAAAAGTATCAAATTCAATCAAATCTCAGGACCCGGGCGGCAATTGCACGGACGACTTTGGCTTCTACAGCTGTGACTGCAGTCAGTTCTGGAAAGGACAGTACTGCATGGATGGTACATTTTCCGCAATATTGATTCTATTCCATCCTATTGGCACCATGCAGCTTGAAATTCTGAGCACTCCGTTAGTGCATTAATGTAAATTTGATTTTGTGGAGATTTCTGAAATTCGATGTTGAGAGTAACAAGAATGATTGTGTGTTACAGACGTCAACGAATGTGAGTTCTCCCCGACTCCCTGCAAGCACTTCTCCACGTGCGAGAACACGCCCGGATACTACGAGTGCCACTGCATCAACGGGACGGAAGGACATGACTGCGAGATCAGTGAGTAGTACTGAAATCTTCATTCTCGGTGGACGATCAGCCTAGGAACCAGCAAAGAATCGGCAGCCCGTATTTCCAAACAATCATTTTAGCTGTGAATTTCAGCACAATTCTCTAAAAGATCGGTAGCACGAATCAGTGTAATTATGACTAAACTGTTATTCAGACCCGGACGACTGTCTGAACATCACGTCGTGCAACTCGGTCGACACCGTTGCCAACTGCACGGACGGCTTCGCGCAGTGGTGGTGCACGTGCGGGCCGGATTACACCGGGCAGTACTGCAATCTGGGTGAGGCTCGGGAGCTTCTGCGCTTTTGCTTTCGGAGACCAACTCGCTTTCCTTGAAGATTGTAAAAATTCTGTACGCAAGTGCAATGAGTGAAAAACATATCGTCGCTGAATAATCACTGTTTACTCTTGAGAGATCATCATCTACAACATCCTGCAGCTGCTCGGCGGAGGCTCAGCCAATGAGGACGATTTGATTGAGGTTCGGGTTCTACCATTCTTTTGTTATAACTGGAATGCGCACGCTTACAGAGCTGCGTGAGGAAAAAAATGCACTGTTATTTTTTCGTTACTCAAGAACTACATCTTAGATGATGCGCGATCTCCTGCGCAATCCGTCCAAGATGAAGGATCTCGTTCCATTCGTCATCGGCCTTCAATCGAAGAAGAATCGAACAGCAATGAGTTGGACTGCGGAGGAACTCTTTCTGTGGGTGGCCTACGAGGAGAAGAAGCTGGATTTGAAGTGAGGATTACCGAATTCTACCATAATTTAGTCACATATTTCAGTCATTGTTTTTTCTACGTTTGATGATTTGAAAAAAAAATGTGTTCAGTGTCGACTTGTGCATGTGGAACGATGTTGTACTGGGAAACTGCTTCACGTTCAACCACTTCAACAACACTAGCAGACAGTATTTGATGAGATCGGCTGGTGCGCAGGGAGGTCAGATTTCGTTTCCACATTGGCAGATCTAAGAAACGTACCGTTTTCAGGATTGAGGGCTGCAGTGAAGTTGAACACCAATGAGTACCTGCCGTGGACAGAGACAAGCGCGATTATGACGTTCATCCATCCAAACGTATTCCTATATCTCCCTAGGAAGAGCTTATTGGGCACATTCCAGACCGAAACTATTTTCTCCGAGTCGCCTCGATACAACGCCGAACCCGCGGCGGAGACTACTATTCAGATGACCGAGGTGTGTTTCTAATCATTCTTATCGCCTCATTCCTTCCACTTTCAGAAAACACTTGTATGCATGTTATCAAGAGATAGAACATACAAAATGAGGCTATGGTTTGAGCGATACAAAATATTGTTCCAGTCGCGCTACAAGCGCATGGGTGGTCGCTACGGCAAGTGTGTCAAGTCAATAAAAGAAGTCACTTCGTACTACTATGACGGCACCTACACCACTGATGTTCGTTTCACCTTCATTACTTCTGAAACAACTGTAATCTATTGCCTCTTGGAGAGTTTTCAAACGAAACGAAAACAGAACAGATAACCTCACCGAACTCGAAACATTTTGTCGTTTAGATCATCAATAATTGCTATTGAAAAATTTCTTCAGGGTTGCCTCCGCTCGTGCTACCAGGACGCAGTGAAGGACGAGTGCGGCTGCATGGACTCGCGCTATCCGTTTCCCGATGGAGAGACTGTCTGCGAGATTCCTGATCGTGAGTGGGACTAATGTCTGTATTTCGCATGATTGGCGAGCGAAGTAGAATATTTCCGTCGCTTCAAAAATTGGTTGAAGTTTCATTATCCCTTTCCGTATGGAGAGGATGTGTGCGATACATCCGATCGTTAGTTGTTGCTATTTGACCGATTCCCAGTTCTGACTCTCTAATGTCTGTCATAAATTTGCATGAGTTGGTGTTGTTCAGGCAAGTGCGTTGACTCAATCATCGCAAATGGAGACGTGGCCAAGTGGGCTGGGTGTTCGTGCCCTCTGCCTTGCGAGAACTCACAGTTCGACGCGAGCTTTACGAAAGCACCCTTCGTGAGAAGTGTGCGTAATCTGTTTTATTCACTAACAATGCAGATACTTTGCTTTCTCCAGAAAGTGTGTATTGTACATGAAACAGCAGCAATAGGAAATAAGGCGCTATCATCCGAACTTTTTCGTGAAAAAGTTCATTTTAGCCATCTCGATGCAACTCGTACACGGGTTCTCAACGAGGCAACGACAGCGCCTGCGATGATTCCTCCCTCGATCCGGATTATCTCATCATCAACGTTCAAGTGCCCAGGATAACCATCAACATCTTCCAGGAGACACCGGCTTGGACGGTACGATTTTCGAAGCTAATTGTGATCTTAGAATCTTCGATCTTTCGCTCAAACACTACGCTGCAGATACGCTGGAACTTCTGTATTTTGAAAAGCAGAAGCAAACTTTAAACCAAATGTCTTGATCTTGCAGCTGAACCGCCTCATCGGCAACATTGGCGGACTGGGCGGAGTCGTGTGCGGCCTGAATCTGGTATTGACTTCTCGTTCTATTCGATGAACATCATCATTCACAGTATGCAAATGAGCCATTTACAGACGATTGTTTTGCTCTTCATTTACCAACCCCATTCCAGATCACTTTCTTCGAGTTCGGATTCTTCTTCTTCGTCCAATTACCCATGACTCTGTTCTGCAATCGACGATTCTGAGAACCGAATCACTGATAAAATGCTTCTCTTTTCTTGTTTTTCTCGACCGTACTTTCAGTGTACGGAAAATCGTTGTGAGAATATCGCAAAGACCTCTGGGGATTGTCGCGCATTCTAATTAACGATCAGCGTTCGAAGGAGTCTGGTAGCAGCTAGTCGATGAATATCATTGTCATGTTTACCTTCCTCTCTGGTTCAATTGGAATTGTGGGAATGTGCAGTAATGCCTTGCTGATCGTGCTCATTCTTACGAGGTTGTTTGGGGTTTCGCAAACTGACAAAGTGTAATTTGCAGCACTCCCGCATACATGAAATCCTATTCGATATTATTGCTGATTTTCTTACTCTTTCTCTGTTTTCTTTGACTTTAACAAGGTTGAAAACAGGAGATTAGTCACACAATAAAGTTAACTCAGAGAAGTAATTACGTTGGAGGCTTGTTACCTGCAGTGTTACGGCCCTTGCACCTTCATTCATAAGCGATTATGCTGGGTTGCGTTCGGTATGGGAATCAAAAAATATCGATTCATATTGCAAAAGATGTAATGTTTCATGCAGGAATTCAAATCAACCTTCACACTATAACAACCAGATAAATCGATGATGAGGGTTCGAGAGGAGGTTCATATTTTTTAGCAAAAGTTTACGAAAATTCAAACGTAAAAATTCAGGCTTTGAACACACAACTACTCCTTTCTTCCCTATACTCTTTCGGTTCTCTTGTTTTCATGTTTAATTTAGTCGGAATAATTCGAGACGATTGGCCGCAATACGCAGTTGTTCCTGTGAGAAGTGTGAATGAATTGAAGGATAGTCAAATGTTAAGATGGCGTCTCTGCAAAGTTTATTGTCACCAATCGCGAATATCGCGATCATTACGCCATATAGAAGTGTTTGAAACTTATATATTTGAGTTTACCATTCTCAGGAGTTTTGTCAACAAAGTTATTCGAAAGCAACCGGTGGTACCGGTCGCTCGGACAACCATCTAGAGGAAAACACTGATTGTGGATGCTACCAACAAAGTGTGTTTTTGCTGCATTTACCTTATATGTGTCCCTGAACGTTATATGTGTCCTGCATTCAACTACGTTACTTTCGTGATACATGATGAGCGAATAGAAAATGATCCAGTATTCAGACTTGTCGGTCAAGTGACGATTTCGCGTTCCCACGGTACAAGGCTCATTGGCTTTCTAAGAACAGTTGACGGAGAAGTTGATTTTCGTTTCTTGTAGAGGAATATGTTGAGGCAGAACCTGAGAATAGGTAGTCTGTATCCAGGGAAGAGAGATTTTAAGAGATCATCGATGCTTTCGGGATAACTTTGATGGCTTACCGTATTGTAGGGATTCTCATTGTGTTCTCTGCTTTGGTTGCACATCCATAATCAGTGGCTCTAGACTACGCCCAATACAACGACAAATATACGGCATAGAACACTTCCGCTTTCACTGTATGTTCACACGCGTTCGATTATTTTGACAAACAGCGGTTGTGAGAAACAGAAACTCAGTAGTGCCTTAGGGAAATGTTCGAGTTTAGAATGACTCAACCTATTTGGAATAGTGATTAATGATTAGCAGTTAGCGATTTCGATTTGGTTGAACTGACGTGGCTCGTCTTATGTTTGCATTTCAGTCGAGCGAACAATTTTTCGCGTATCGACTGATTCACTGTTAGATAAATTAGTGGTGGCGACCCAGCGATAAGCTGTTGGTTGGAACATTGTTTATGGCTAACCGTCGAGCATCAGCCATCCGATGTGACTGAGGTAGAGCATTTTCTCAAGAGCACTATCTGAGACCAACTGTGACGTTTCGTAGACTGAAACGACTAGATAAACCAGTTACGAGGATGGAAAGAACTAACTACGTTGTGAGATGAATTGCGATGATTACTCCAGATTGCACAGCAATTTGTAGTGTGGCTTTCCCCAACGCTTTCGAATGGGCCAGTTGCGAGATCTATGTATGCTCGATGAATGAATTGCACTAGGCATCTTACACTTCCATGTTTCTGTAGCACACCGATCAACATAACAATGTAGAGAAGGATGGCAAATATCGGCAAGAGGCTGCAGCATGCGTAATTCACGGGATTTGCATACAGAATCGGATTTGAACGCTTCTGATTTCATACCAGAAACGTACAACGAATCGGCCTTCAGAAACCATCGGATCATATTTGGAATTGAAGAGCAGAGGAGGAGTGAATGGAATTACGATCCAGACTGGAATCGAACTAACGGATAAAAAATCCATGTTCTCTGCCCCTAAACATATTTTTCTGAAACTAAACGTCAATATGAATCAAACTTGGAAGAACCATGTTATGGTCCGAATAGATAACATTTCTCCGAATCGATTGAACGCGAGTATAGTGATTCCGACATCCGTAGAGATAAAGAAAACTAAATGATTTTGCTTTGAAGTAGCGTGAATAATATGTTTATTCCCGCACATTCGGCTCCAAAAGAGTAGAGGAGATGCAATCGGGGATGCATGCAGTACACTTCTCCCTCAACATTCTCAGTTTTATTGTTATTTTTCGATCGCTCACTTTAATCAGTAGAACTCCGAATGCAAAAGTGCTATGCAACAGACCGCCAATGTCAATAACACCAATGTAGATCATTATCTGAATGAATTTGGGTGCTATTCGATAATAGAACGACGCATACTTTGTAGACGGACAACTGGCGCATAGACAACATCGTTCCAAGGCAGGCGAGATAGGAAGGAATCAACACGATTCCGATGATAATGTTGAATAATCCAAAGCCGAGATGTGTCTGACCTGCGGCTGACCAGTTTATGTCTCCCGATGCGCTGAATGATCAGAATGATAGGGTTTAGCGTTTATTTGGATAATCAAATTATGTGCAGTTTTGTACCTGCAATTGTATTCCTCGTAATCATCCAACCAAATATTGAATCGGAACAGAGACACGATCATATTGACTCAAACGATGATCCTGGAATGTCTCTACACTCATCACAATTATCATTGAAACTTAAACACTGTCGAAATAAAAAAGAGTGAAACATCGTACTTTAGTCTCAGCTCATCCGAAATGCAGGAGAATGCATCTTCTTCGACAAGGTATGAACGAATCAGAGTTTTTGGCCGAGCAAAATCGTTCGTAAAATCTTTCTTCTCAGAGATATTCCATATCAAAAAAAAATACAAAAAACATCCGTGTACAAAAAAAATATTGTCAGAATTAATATCGTAATCACGCACATAGATCACTAAATTGTATGCCCCTGGCTGAAATATTGCTTCATTCTTGTTTTCACTTATTCGATAACAGCGATCTTAGAAAAACAGAACAAAAGGAAATACACAGTGTTGTTTTGAATTGAAAGTAACCAAACAGTTATTGAATACTTGTGGAAAGTTTACAAGTTTTATCTCAAACGATTCGACTTTTATGCATCGAAACACTGACTGTGACTACTGGGGTAGCTTGGACGTTCCGACATGTCATTCGGAGGAAACAGTCCCGAACGAACCTGGAGAAGCAGTCTGTTATCGTTCATTGCTCACGTTGGACAAATCTTGAAACCTTAATATGACTTACGTGCGATACGCCCGAACGAAATAGAGAGTGAGCGACGGGTTAATTAGCGCAGGTAGCACGGCGGCCTGAATATGTTTCCAATTATTCATTATGATTATATTTTCGAAATCTATTTGCCTCCACGTACATCATAAGCGAGCCCTTCGATGCTTTCAGAATGCATTTTGAACACAATCTGAGCGACGGCGACGCCGCCCATCAGAGCAGGGGCGATCACGGCCGAAGAAAGGGCACTTATGGTCAGTACCTGCGAACAGTGCGCTTACAATGCAAAAGTCGCCACAACATGAACGCACTTTCGTAAACGACTCATGAACTCCTCGCGTTTTGTAGCTCATATAGTCCATTTTCGCACGGAGCATACCGAGAATCTGTGATTGCATTGCGTTTGTTCCGTCTACAGGCACTAAGCCGGAGGAGAACTTTGGAAAGCGAGAGACAACTGCAAATCACAATGGTGGATTAAAACTAACCCTTTTCCTAGCATGAATTATGTAGTTGTTGAGAAAAGCTGGAATCAAGGCTAGATATCCCATAATGAGCGCGGGTCCCAATTCGGAAATGTTGATGAAACCTACAACAACAGAAGCTTGTAAACCTCAAAACACAAGGAAAGTATGCTTACCATGCATTCCCAGGCCGAGCGTACTGTTTTCACCGTAAATATGATCCACTTGTTGTTCCAGTACCTTTCTCGGTGTCGCGATAATCAAAGATCCAATGATGTTGAATACGTGAGGTATGAATAGAAGAACAATAAAAGCTTGCAACCGAATCATTCCAAACACTCCCTTCTCTTGAAGAATACGCAGTCTGTAAACAAAGAAGTCACATGACAACTTGAGAGCGAAATACGTTTACTCGCCTTCTCAATTCACCCACTCTCTCGCCCCTCTGACCGATGAGAGAATGTGTGAAATGAAGAGACGATTAACCGTAATTCGCACACTAATGGTAATGATCAATCCACGTACCTGTACCAGAAAGATAAGGCAAGGATAGTATTTGAATGGACCATATTCACATGCATGTATCCTGTGAGCACTCCACAGAATCTGTCCGAGACGAGCGAACAAGGACCAGGTAGAATGCAGACTATTGTGGAAGAATCGAGAAACAATCGTCCATTCACTACCAAATGCGAGATAATGGAGGAAAATTCGGTGAATGATGTGTTCAGAAGGAGAAGAGCGTATTCCTGTTGAAAATAATCAATTGAATACATCGAATAATTGCCTACCTTCGAAGCCTTTGACGACTTGAGAACAATAGCGAAAATGGAAACCACGTTGATAGTGATCCCCAAGTAGACAATTAACGCATGAAGACAATCGTGAATGGAGAAGATCATCTGCAAAAGCACGTGTAATAAAAATAGTAAGATAGAAGGTGCATTGTCCCTGACAAACTCATTCGAACGTGCGAAAACAAGGTGGTTATGTTTGTTAGATCTTAACACTGTTAACACCCGTAAACACCAGTAAACGTAAAATCGAAGAAAGATGATTTGTGTCCGTTTCCAGAAAGCAATGAGCACAAATACAGCTCAGAGCAGTACCGTGAATACGAAAATTTACGGTTGTCAGTCGTCCTGGGGGACAAGTAAGGGAACGAAATGGTCAGAAGATTGTATGGTAGGCGAGTCCAGTAATTGTAGGAGAATTGTCATTTTCCTGGTCTTTGATTCTCAAACAAAACAAATTTCCATTCTAAGAAAACATACTCGTGTCTCATGATGTATCAGGGATCATGTCTCAACAAATAGTTTGAACATCGTCATAATAATTCGAAAATCCATGTAAATATATTTCTGTTATCAGCCAGATTTTATTGCGTCGTTATGGTCATTGCACCACAAACAGAAAAACACAGTGACAGAGATTCTATACAATTCTCAAACCACTTTTAATCGTGGTAAACTGAGAACTATGGGGAGTAGGAATAAAGGAAATTTTGAGTGGCGCCCGACGGAAGAAACTGATAACGGATCTGAAGTATTCTTGAAATTATCCTTTCAATTTTAGAATGAACAAACGTTCGATAATCCCGGACATAGTAGAGCGTCAGTGTGGGATTTATTAATGCAGCCATAACAGCTGCCTGTGAGTTATTAAATCACATTTTCGAAAAAAATATTTCAGAAAAATATTTCTCACATCATACATGAGTCCCTCCACATCTATTGAGTGTATCTTGAATTTAATCTGAACAAACGCCAATGCGCTCATTACCATGATAACAACACCGGAGGAAATTACGGCATGAATCGTGAGTACCTTCAATGTGAATTCATGCTAAATTTGATCATAAACTGCGAGCAAACCTTTGAGAAGGACTGATGCATTTTTCTAGTCTTCTCACTCATATGTTGCATTTGATTACGCATTATATTGATGAGCTGTACGAAAAAGATTGTTCAAAACTTGACAGTGCACAAACTTTGCTTCGAGCATGGACGATGTGTATGTTGAAGAACAGAGGAAACACGAAGAGATAATAGCAAACAAGTGCGGTAGAAAGCTTGGTTGTATCAATGAACCCTGTAAATGACGTAGAACACAAGGTTAATCAGGAATGAATCTTCTTGCCAGATACTTACCATACAATCCATAAGAGCTTGCACTTCCAGCTCCATAGAATCTCTCGAAGGACGGTATGAGGAGGGTCCGAGGAGCAAAAGCGTTCACGAAACAGACGATTTCGACAATGTGAGGCAGGAAAAGAAGGATTATCAGTGCTTGTAGGCGAATCCTTCCGAATGCACCGCGATCCTGCAGGATTCGAGTCCTGAGATTGGCAGATTAATGATGCAAACCCTTACGGTACAACGAAGTTTGCTGATACTACTCGAAGATATGATGGCATGAAATGTCCTTGCAATCTATTGAACAAACACTGAGAAACGCGCACCTGTACCAGAACGACAGACTGAGAAGGGCCGTTGAGTGCACCATGTTGACGTGCATGAACCCAGTAACCACTGCGCAGAAATCATCAGAAACGAGTCGGCAAGGGCCGCTCGAAACGCAGATTGCAGTTGATTCGTGGAGGAAAACGCGCCCGTCAACTGCGAAATGCGCCAGCACCGAGGAAAGTTCGATTAATGAAGTGTTGAGAAGGAGTAGGGAGTATTCCTGGATAATATTTTACTGATCATCGCGAATGATCACACGTCAAATAATCCTCGCTTTTTCCCTAAATTTGCATGGCGAGATTGAGGGAGAAGTGAGACCCATTTTGAATGATGTTCGAACCCTGAAACTCTTCGAAGATTTCCTGAGAATGACTGCAATAGCGACAATGTTGACGTTGACTCCATAACAGACGATGAAGAGATGGAGGAATTGATGAAAGGAAGCCATCACGGTAGTTGAACAACGACTTCTGCGTCGCTTTTGTAATCAGAGTAACCGAGAAGCGGCACAAACTGAATACAAGATTTGATTTATTATGGTTGAGTTTCATGCTCGATGACAGTTTTATTGAGCGACACTCACACGTATACAGTATTTGCTCTATAAGCTATGAACATTCGTATTAAAATTAGTCCAGTTTTTTTGCACAACACAGGTCGGTGACCTTGAACTTTGAACTGTGAAAGCTGAAGGGAAAGATCGATTCAGTCAAATAATCATAATCACAATAACAAACGCAAATGTTGGAAAAGGTAGTACGGGTCAATTACCATCAATTGTTCCCCCACTCTATTTCTTGATCATTTTGGTGAAAATCGTCTGAACGTAGACAACACTGATGGATGCTAAACGTGAGGGATAGTGTGACACAATTCACAAGGGACCAGTTCGTGCGATTGGCAACATTGCTCGCTTTGTATTTCACTGCGTCCTAAACTACGCGGGAACGGAAAAATTCCGCCTCCCTTGGCACGTTGCCAACCGCCTTCATTTGTTGACGCGACCGAGGGACGCGTTGCGCGTATGGTCGTGGGAGCCTTTCTCTCTCTCGTTTTCTTCCGTTGTTTGTTGGTTTATCGCGTGTTTGGTGTTTAAGAGGCCATCCATGAGAAAACGTAGCTTCTGAGAGGAGCCCACGGATGGCTTTTTGACAACCAATCCCAATATCTCGCGTGTGATGTTCTCATACCGAATGCTGATATTTGGCTCAGTATGGATGGTCCAAGTGCACATTCGGCTAAGTGCCAGACTTCGACCCTTCATAACTCGATTTTTTCAACGTTGACCAAATATTGGTTTGATACGTCGCCTAGGGGTAATTTTGGCCAAATTTTTCAAAAAAAGCATTTTCGAAATTTTTGGACTTTGTTAAAAGGTCGAAATCGACGATTTTTGTCGTTTTTTGAACGCCCTGAAAAAAATTATCGCACGTTTTGATGAAATAATGTCATTTTTGAAATCTCCGTGAAAAACTACCCTAGGCGAAGTAGCTGGAAACGAGCAAAAGCAAATAATCCGAAATGCCGTACCTTGGTTATCGCAAACTGCCTTTTTTCAGAATGTAGATTAAAAAGTTAGTTCGCGATTGCGCGATCGTCGGATTACGGTACTTCGGATTACGGTGTATTACTAGGCAAGTGCACAACACATTGCGGTATAGTACTTGAAGTTTCTTGATCGCGACTTTCCATGTCCACTTTGGACCATGACCCCGGGTTCATGGTGGAGAACCAATTTTGAACCATGAACCCCGGGTCATGGTCCAAAAAGTGATGATCGCGGAATCGATTCCAATGGGGATAAATTTTCACAGGGTGGTGTGGCATAACAGAATGAGTTGTTTTGGGATCATTGGAGACAGACACATTTCGCAATCGCTGAGTTGCAAGTGAGTTTGTCGCTTCAAAATCCATGTTCACCTTCATTTGCTCGTTTCCAGCTCCTGGGGGGACACACCAATCCTCTAAATGAAAACTTCGCCTAGGGTAGTTTTTCACGGAGATTTCAAAAATGACATTATTTCATCAAAACGTGCGATAATTTTTTTCAGGGCGTTTAAAAAACTACAAAAATCGTCGATTTCGACCTTTTAACGAAGTCCAAAAATTTCGAAAATACTTTTTTTGAAAAATTTGGCCAAAATTACCCCTAGGCGACGTATCACACCAATATTTGGTCAACGTTGAAAAAATCGAGTTATGAAGGGTCGAAGTCTGGCACTTAGCCGAATGTGCACTTGGACCATCCATACTGGGCCAAATATCAGCATTCGGTATGAGAACATCACACGCGAGATATTGAGATTGGTTGTCAAAAAGCCATCCGTGGAGTAGGTACTTTCTCTCATGGATGGCCTCTTAAAATGTGTTGAAATCGTCACCCATATGACATACTACCACATCGTGATGTTATTATGCCCGAATTCGCAAAGGATAGCACGTATTTAGGCCTCAAACTTTGAATTTTCATCCGTCGCTTCTAGAACTTTCCTTTTCGAAATAGGCCTCATGCTATTCTTTACAGTGATCGGAATAACGACGTCGTCAGGGATAATTAACCCCGCTAACAAGGGCCTCTACGAGGGAAATGACGCAGTCACCGTTCGCCCCAGGTAACCAAACATTTCCAAAGTTTTACTCTTCTAACGCACTTGCGACAGATTGATGACTGTTCGTTTTGTGAAACGCTAAAACAACTATTTAACAAAGAGTGTTTGCTCACTTACGAGTGCCGCGATCTGTAACAAATGCGCTTGAAACACGAAACTCGCTGGTATTCGAAATCCAAGGTTTTTTGCGCATTTTTTAAGAGACTGTCTCCGTAAAAATTTACCATTTCGCCACTTTTCCGGACATCCTTCCAGGATATTCGACCCAGGTCTCCATACTATCATGGCTGGAGAGGGTCTAGCCCCTCGTTTACAAAACCGGCCAATTTGGCCCCTCGCACTCTTGAAGCGGCGCGCCAGGTGCGCGCGAAGTTTGAAAATTCGATTTTCATATCTTTTCAGTCGAACAAGCTGGAGTCAAAATTCTTTTCGCATTGTGTTACTGAGCTCAAATGTGCAAACTTTCAACGGGAAATTTCTTTCAACTTCGATTCCTAAGGACATTTCACAAGTTCAAAAATCAATTTCCGCCCGCACTTGGAGGCTAAACGCCGTTCCTGCAAGTAGCCACATAGTAGACAGTGCACTACCAGTGCCTACGAACATGTTCCACCACATTTGGAAGAAATCGGTTTTACTCCTTCTGGGACATTTGTTTCCCGAAGTTGGTGTACTACCTCGAAAACTCGAAAAGATAGATTTCACCTCATTCATACTGCTATGAGAATTGGCAGCACCTACATGTATTAACTTTGAAGTTTTGGAAAGATTGAAGCACTTTGGGTATTTTTCCGGAAGCGACTTTGTGGATGAGAACCATGACCCGGGGGTCATGGGTGCACTCTGAACCTCGCAACCATGAACCCCGGGTCATGGTCCAAAATCGAGTTGGCGGGGATCCTAAAGTAACATACCTCATTGCATACTACAGTGCCGCACATGCTACCGTAGCCCGGTATATCGTGCTCAGTTCAATCACGAAATGACTTTTATATAAGAATGTGTTCAATGCCTCTTCAGCGGGGTTTCACGAACAACGTTTCGAGAAAAAATATGTAAACAATATACAATATTCGAGTGATACACATGCTACCACATGGAATATAAGGATATGATTAGAGACTGATCATATGCCAAATATTCAAACAATTTTCATAAAATCGAATTTTTCAATAAAAGTCAGTTCGCGATCGAACAGAGCGCGGAATACCGGTCTACAGTAGTATATGTGGTGATGTAGTATAGAATGGGATATGTCACCTTAGCATCACCTTCAACTTGTTTTGGACCATGACCCGGGGTTCATGGTTGTGAGGTGCAGAGTGCACCCATGCACCCATGAAGTGTTTGAATCTTTCCCAAACTTTGAAGTTAGTACCTTTAGGTGCTGCCAATCCTGGTAGAAGTGTAATCAATGTCAATGCTGCTTTTCGGTTTTTTGAGTAACGCAGTGTGCCAACTTCGGGAAACAAAAGTCCCAGAAGGAGTAAAACCGATTTCTTCCAAATGTGGTGGAACATGTTCGTAGGCACTGGTAGTGCACTGTCTACTATGTGGCTACTTGCAGGAACGGCGTTTAGCATCCAAGTGTGGGCGGAAATTGATTTTTGAACTTGTGAAATGTCCTTAGGAATCGAAGTTGAAATAAATTTCCCGTTGAAAGTTTGCACATTTGGGCTCAGTAACACAATGCAAAAATAATTTTGACTCTAGCTTGTTCGGCTGAAAAGATATGAAAATCGAGTTTTCAAACTTCGCGCGCTCCTGGCGCGCCGCTTCAGGGGTGCGAGGCGCCAAATTGGCCAGTTTCGTAAACGAGGGGCTAGACCATCTCCAGCCATGATAGTATGGTGACCTGGGTCGAATATCCTGGAAGGATGTCCGCCCCATGCTAAATTTTTACCGAGACGGTCTCTTAAATTAAAAATACAATTCTAATTTCAGTCGGTTGATCGAGTGGCTGGTTGCAATATATTGGAAGCGAATGATTCTCTCAAGAGGAGCAAGATTTCTATCCTCCCTTACCCCGAACCCCAAACATCTGTGTTTCCTGATAAATGACGTTATTTCGATCTTCTATTTTGGTTTCAAACCAGCCCTCCGGGGTTATCTGTCGAATCAATTATTGTTTCCAGAATCCATAAATACGCCCATTCAGGTCTTCTACTAGGCGATACTTTCGTTGTGTTGCGCTCCTAGGTTATTTTCGTTTATATTGTAAATATCGTTTTGATCCACCAGTTTTGTAGCGTTTATTATGAACAGCATAAACAATGCTTCTTTTGAAACCTTATTCGATGAAAAAACATCTTGGCTCGGTGCCAAGAGATTTTGGCACTGTTCCAAAGGACTTTCTCTGACTTCTCTATACTCTCTTTCTCTCGTCGGCGGGAGTTAGGACGCAGTGTATTTGCGATTATTCGCTAGTTGATCATGCGATCGCTTTGATTGATGATCTGTTACGAAAACCCGCGACATAATCGCGCGACTCTATCGGCAAACAAGCCTACAATTTCGAATGAACGCAATGATTACGGTATGCGGAGATCCCCTTTAGAGTGTTTGTTCATGATTTGAAATTTTTTTTGGAAATATGACTGCATTGAAAAAAGGCATTTTATTTATGAGATTCTGGTAGTGGATGAACTTTCAAGCCGATTTGAGAAAATCGTGGATCTTCTGTGATAGGCAACGCTGCTGTTCGTCATCGTAACTTTCGGAGAGTTTGAGACGTATCTGTTGCATGTAAGGCACCGTAGCACGAATCTGAAATGCTTCAATTCCGAGAAGAAATGGGGAGCTAGCTCGGATGAGAACTGTCGGATAAGAACGGACTGGATGAGATCCTGATGATGGCAAGAGACAAGAGTTATGCTATAGACGGAATATACAAATGGTTCTCATCCATTCGGTTCTCATCCGACTTAGTGTCAGAAATGGTAAGAAAACGCACGTGCGATAATCGCGAACGAAGTATAGCATGAGCACCGGGTTGATGAGCGCGGCCATCACTGCTACCTGAAATTTGACGAATTGCTTGGATGAAATGGAAACGTAGGAAATTTGAAAAAACTTCATTCACTCACATCATACTCTAGGCCCTCGATGTCGACAGAGTGGAGATGAAACAGGACTTGAGCAACGGCAAGTGACACCATAACAATGAGAACGACGCCGGAAGAGATGACTGCTTGGATGGTTAGCACCTGAGAAATCTTCATTTGCCAAAAAAAACAATATTGAACCCAATTTTGGGCTCCTTTGGAACGAGCTAAACTTTACCATTTTTCCGTGTAAATGAAGTCAACTAATTGAAGGTAGCACACTAACCTTTGTGAACGACTCATGAATCCCACGAGTCTTCACGCTCATCACTCGCATTTTCTCGCGCATTGTCTTGACGAGCTGGAAGTATTGCGGTTGGCTGTGGTTTGAGTTCATTTTCGACTTCCTGTCGGGCGATAACGATATGATTGTTGAAGAAGGACGGATAGACGACGAGGTATCCCATTACCAGAGCTGGCACGGGTTGAAAGATGTCAACTAGTCCTGTAAAAACAACCATTTTCCGAATAGCGTTTACGCAATCTAATTGTGACGACCAAATTTTTGTTGCCCTGATGCGTGTAGGCGGTATCCGAATATAGCATATGACATACCATGCATTCCGAACGAGCTCGAGTTGCCTTGTCCGAAAAATCGATCAACAATCGGCTCCAATTCGTCTCTCGGACTCAGAAAATGGACGTATGCGGCGATGTGAAAGATGTGAGGGATGAAGAGGAAAATAATGAGCAATTGCAACCGAATCCTGCCGAAAGCTCCCTTCTTGTGGATGATTCTCGTTCTGCAATTTGAATTGAAACAAATTAAGGGATACTGCTAGCTAGTAGGACTTCGTTGCTCATATTTTAACACTTCTCACCTGTACCAGAAAGACAAACTGAGAATCGTCGTCGAATGGATCATGTTGATGTTCATAAAACCCGTAATGACGGCGCAAAAGTCGTCAGAAATCAGACGGCAAGGACCATCCGAGATGCACATAACAGTCGTGGAATCGATGAATAAACGGCCATTCACCATGCCATGAGCGAGTACAGATGCTAGTTCGACTATGGCGGTGTTCAGAAGGAGGAGCGAGTATTCCTGCCAGGTATGCGCTAACTATGAGGGAGGTCAACATCAATTACCTTCAACGCTTTCGACGGTTTCAAGATAATAACCGCGATTGCGGTCACATTAGCTGCCGTTCCGAAAATGACGATGAAAATGTGAATGAAGTAGTGAACTGAGAACGACATCTGAACAAAGACAAAATGGGATACGAGACTGATCATCAAATCTTTGACATGGAGACTGTTAATAAAAGTTGAATTGTTATTCCTACTGGAAGCCCCGTGGGATAAGGAACTATATCGTAATACGAAGAATATGTGTGAAAGCTTGATATTTGTACAGGGATCGGGTTGTAGCATCACGAGGTTTTCAGTTGTATTGTCGTAACATATTCGTTAAACCAAAGACCATGTTTGGTTGCTCAAAGAAATAACTTGATTATCTATTATAGCTAGTGGATCTTCTTAGATTGCATCACAACACATGAAATGCATGTATAAAAATTTGGAGAAATTGAGCTTTATCGTTAGTGATCGCATGATAGTCGAATTGCTGGAATAGCTGACGGCTGACTAGTAGGTTGTTGAAGCACCGAATTGTGAATAGCGAACAATCGTTTCTGTTTGGACATGCTGCCTTGAAAAGTAATCGACGTGGACGGTTTATCAAGCGTAGATTCGCAAGTGATTTGATAGAAACAGCTCTTGATGAACCTGGAGATAATATAGCCAGTTTAAACTCATTTTCTTCATGAAACTCACTCTCGATACACGCGAACGAAGTAGAGTGTCAGAACAGGGTTGATAAGAGCGGGTAGCACAGCGATCTGAATCAGCTATATTTGAATCCACATTGGAAATTCAAATGTGCTAATGTCGAATAGACCAACGTACATCATACTCAAGGCCTTCAATGTTTACAGAGTGTAGTTCGAAGAATTCCTGTGCCATGGCGAGCACTACTAGCACAAAGAAGAGGATGAACGACATTGTCGCGTCGATTGTTAGCACCTAAGATTTCCTTTCTAGGAATAAGTCATTTACCTAAATGTGTTGCGAGAAACTGACTTTTATAAACGATTCGTGAACACCGTGCGTTTTCACGCTCATAATCAACATCTTCTGACGCAGAATACGGATTAGCTGAAACTTTGATGAATAAGCGGCTACATGTATGAAACAAACCAGCCGACGCGTGTAAATTATGTACATTGTGGACACGAAAGGAATGGAAACGAGGTAGCCCATTAGGAGTGCGGGCACTGATTGAGTAATGTCGAAGAATCCTGCAATGTTTCGGGAATTCGCGACTCCATTCGATTTCAGTACAACTGACCATGCATTCCATGACCGCCGACGTAATTTGCTATGTAAAACCGATCAGCAATCGGTTCCAGAACTTCACTGGGCGTCAACGAAAGAACAAAAGCGGCGACGTGAAACAGTTGAGGCAAGTAGAGCACAACAATTACACATTGCAATCGACATCGACCGAAAACGCCTCGTTCTTGGAGAATTCGAGTCCTGAAATGGCCACGATTTCGAAATACGGACACAAAATGGAATTACCTGTACCAGAACGATATGCTGAGTATGGTTATCGAGTAAACCATGTTACTATTCATGAAGCCTGCGACAACCGCGCAGAAATTGTCAGAGATTAGGTGGCAAGGACCGGTCGATATGCAGAAAATGGAAGTGGAATCGATAAACAGACGCCCGTTGACAGAAAAATGTGCGATAATCGATAACAGTTCGATAATTGAAGTGTTGAGAAGCAGTAGGGAGTATTCCTATAATATGGAAATGTTTCAAAGATGTAAATATATTCAGGACTGAAATATACCCGTAATGCTGGCTGAGTTTTGCAGAGAATAACAACAATTGCTGCTGCATTGCCAACGAAGCCGAAAATTACAATGAATTGATGAAGAAAATCGTGAAAAGAGAGCATCTGAATAGTCAACGTTCTTCTATGTGAAGAGGAATATTACATTTTTGTAGAACAGTGAGAAAAAAGATAAGGGAACGTGTGAACGACAGCACTACGAAAGTTCCTCTTTTTCTTGGTAATTGAAGTAAGGAAAATAAGTGTCGAGTTTCAAATCGAGGTTTTGCGCAGTCAACTGACCAACACCGCGTTCTCAACGGGCAGAGTTCTCAAGAGAATTGTTGTGCACATACCGTTTATTGCAAACTTGTATTCGGATTCGCTTGCAAAAAAGGAACAAAAATTGCAGAGGAAGCAGAAGAGAGGCTGCGCAACGAGAAATAAAGAGAGGTAAATTGAATCGAGTTAGAGCATAAATTGCACTTTCACGAATACAATGCCTAAGAACATTGTACAAATTCTCCTATTCGGACAGGTTTGAAGCCTAGACTGGCTTCGACTACGATTCTTAATTAGCCGGTAGTCTCAGCCAAATGTTATTGTTAAGGCTTCGAGAAACGTCCAGTGGGTGTATCATTTGCGTCAGAAGGATTATCATACATAATTTATTACCGGCTCATATTGAAATTCACAACAACAGATTATATTTAGAAGGATGAATGATCATTATTAGTGTGATTCCACCATGCATGTATCTTGTTCAGCAGAATCCGCAGTCCGCCGGGCACTGCACTCACATGAGCTATGCGTAGGCTGTGTTTTTGCAGTATGCCCTGCATATGGATCTCTTTCCGTCATACCTCTATGTTGGAACTCACCTCACACTACTTGCAGCTAACCAGGATTAATTGTGCACATACCGTTTAAGTTGTATGTTCGCTTGCAAATAAGGAACAAAAGTTGCAGATGAAGCAGAAGAGAGGCAGAGCATATGGAGATATGGAGGAAATTGAAGCGAGGTAAAGATAAGAATGCACTTTCAAGTACAATCTGCGACAACATCCCACAAATTATCATATTGAGACGGGCTTGACGCCTAGACTATGCAAAACAGAATTAACCGGTAGTGTTTCCAATGATCGTGATTTTGCGTCTATTGGATATCGCAGAAGAATATTTATTTCAAAATTGCAACAATACACCATTCTCCATTCTCGCGCTCGTGACGGACGGTCGACTCTCACCCCCAGCTCTCTTCCACCCCCAGTCTTGAGAATCCTCGTCCGTCAGCTTGGGCAACCGGATGAGTATCGCCCACTCGGTACACTACAAAAGGAAGACCCACTTGAGACGGATCTCTATCGTCTCAAGTGAGCTACCCTCAAGAAAGGCCCCATTCACGAATCCTGTCTCGTGAGTTTGCTCTTAACCCCGCTACGTATGGACTTCGGCGGGTGGATGATCTACTTCACGCCTCAAACGGACTCGACCATGCGCGACTATCACTTGAGAAGATAAATGTAAGAATATTCCATCCCTTGACCCAACGACACTGTGAATACGAAGATCCCAATCCCCTCCCATAAGATGCAGCCCTGCAGCCCCTTTGCCTCGATGTCAGGATAAATGTCTAATACACCATGAAAAAGTCATTATTTGTTCCATTTCCATGGAGTGAGACATTTCTCCAACATCGCTAAGAGCAATAGTCCCTTCATGATAACCCCAAGTTTTGACGCTGCCTTCGAAATCCTGAGCGGCGACTGCAACGAAAAGAGAGAGAGAGAGAGAGAGAGAGAGAGAGAGAGAGAGAGAGAGAGAGAGAGAGAGAGAGAGAGA
>LS516364.1:27364-43342 GCA_900490845.1 Pristionchus japonicus | reverse complement strand
CTTCACATTATCACTGAAACCTAAAATTACTTGGACCTCGCCGTTTCGAGTCTTCCATAACAAGTTTCTGAGGCTTTCTGCCTTCTGATGTTCCCTAATCGATCTCGATTTCCTACTGAGCTGGATGACACCTTTGAAGCGTTCATCACCAATTTTTTCTTCTCGATTGGCACGATTTCATCCATTCTCTCCGTTCCGACATTCTACTTGTTATTCTCGAAAAGTTCGTTCCTAACGATTGACGTTCGTGTTGCGCTGATGACTCTCCAGGTAATGCCGTATTTTATATTTTGGTTTTATAGTGATTTCAGCTTGCTGCATTTCTAAACCACTTCCATTTTTGCATATTGTTCGTTCCATTCCTTTACCCATACGTTGGTGAGTGATATTGTGGGAAATGTTAGCAACCATGTAGCAAATTTAGGTGGAGGTTTTTGCACCGGTGTTTTGTGCCTGATCGGTGTACGTTTTCACTATGGAATGGTTCGTGGAGTAAAAAGAATGCAAGCATTTTGCCACTTATCTCAGTGCTTCTGGTTGTTCACCATCGTTCTTCTCAGCTTCAGCTTTATCATTCTCGTTTTCGCAAGAATGCAAACTCTCTTGAGTCCCTATTCCAAACTAAGGTTAGGAAGATGTGCGAAGTTAGGTAAGGTTTTTGTCTGATTCAAAATCACATTTCAATTCGAGCTTCCAGGTTTCTACGCCTTCACATTTAGTTCACTGGTCGCAATACCCGCGCTATTCTTCTTTACAGATAGTCCATATGAGTTACAAGTGCCATTGGTAGAGGTGAGAATACACATTGTCCCTCATTTGCAAGGTTGCCAATTCGTGTTCGAAGTCTGCGCCCTGTCGAATAAATGACGGAAGATTTTTTTGAATCATTTCGGATTGGTAACGATCTGTTTGCAGCAGGATTTCTCGCTCGATTGGATCGCCGATAAGAAAGTGTTTTCCTTAATGACTTGCTGTTACAGGTTGTTTCGAATTTTGTTTCTAAGGAAAAAAATTACACGCAGGAGGTGGGTAACTGAACTTGCGATAAACGTGATTCTCGGAAATATAATAGTTCTCGGAACCATCACGCTCGTTATATGTGCGCTCATTCTGCGCAAAATCGTGACGTGAGTTTCCGATGTTATCCACTTCCCACGAAAGTGTGTGTGGCAAGATTGAGGAGGCGTTGTGAAGCACTCCAGGGTTGGGTGAACATATACGGTCTCTCATTTAGCAATGGTCTCTCGGCAAAGCGAGAGAGCATGGAAAACTGAGAGACCCTGAAATTTTCGCTCAACTCAAAATTAGAGCTTTGGCTTCCAGCTATATTATCGGCACTGTCTTACTCATCATTCCAGAGCGAATGTGAACCGTATGAGCAACCACGCAGGCGCTGTGTACCGAGCGAAAATCAAGAACAGCGTCATTATTCTATCGCAGGTACTCCCGCAAAGGGGAAATGAGCTGTCATGTCACTAAGATGGCAACAGCGTTCTGTCTTGGTGTCCTTCCATTCTGCATCATGATGGCAACGGTTAAGGCGGGTGCGGATCAGGAAACTGCTAGTGAGTGTGTTAAGATTTTAGGTTTCCTTTTTAGGCTTTTAAGATCTATTACCTTTAATGTTTTCAAGGTCCTTTTAAAGCATTTAATGAAACTTTTAGGAAGAGTTGTGCTGAGCGAGCTGTGCACTACGTTGCTATCGCCCATCAATTCGATCATTTTCATCTTCGGGAATAAGCAGTGAGTTTCAAGATAGGATTGACAATCACTATAGACTGCTAAGATACGCGTCGCTCGTTCGAGAGATGCTCAGACGCTCTTCGACCATCGGAAGATCAAGACGATCCATCTCGATCGTCAAATAAGTCTCTCTGCTTTTCCGTTCAAAAACAATTTCTTGAACTGATAAAATCCGTCTGAGAAATGTTGTTATTCGACAAGTTGCTCATCAATTCAACGATTTGGCCTTCTAAGTATGCATTGCTACTGTGATAATGGAAACGAGATGGTTATTTTGTAATCAGTAACAATGCATTGAGGATATATTTATTACCAGTATAGATTCACATAGAAATGGATGAATAAGATGATTATTAGTGCAACGTGCATGTATCTCCTTCAGCAGAGTCCGCAAGTCGCCGGGCATTGTACTCGCATGAGCGAAGCGTAAGCCGTGTTGTTGCAGTAAGCTCTATATTTACTTTTCTTTAATCATCCTCTTTATTTTCGAACTTACCTCACGCTAGGGCAGTCAGAAACGCCAGTCGACGGGTTGGTGAGGTCGACGCAGGCTAAAATAGACGATTTGTGATGATCTCCTGTCGTAAATGGCTCACTAGTCGAGTTACTGCCGGTCGAGTTGCCGCAGAAACCGCACGTGCGAGGGCACTGCACGCGCATTACTGAGAAAAAAGTAATTTTACTATGTGAACAACGTAGTCTACAGCAGAAGGATAAGACGCGTAGTTGGAAATTTTGAGATTAGAATAGACCCAATTTCGAAATTCGATTTTCACCTTCCAGGTAAACGGAGTCAGCGCAGAGATTGGATCTCGCGGGGCAATCAGAGACTCCAGTAAGGGGATTCAGCTGTAATGATCAGGTTTTTAAAAAAAACGAAACAAAGTTATTGAGTTGTAGGAAGAGTGCTCACGAGATCGACGCAGGTCGCAGTCGTTGTTGCTGAAATGAACACCATTAATGACGGTCTGACAACACGCAGATCAATTTTTTGCTGTCTTCAATACGTAGAGTGCGCGATTGTGCAAAATTACCATCTACGTTGTTGCCAATCTTCGAAAATACTCACCAGCCACAGTCGTAGTAGTCACAGCGGCCGTAGTGGTCGTCGGCACGTTGCAGCAGCCGAGAGGATCGGTCGGTGCGGCCTTGTGATGCCGGCGCCGAACGTGGCACAGTCTGTGTCGTCCATGCAGCCTGCAGCAATTTGTGAAACTACGAAAAAGCGAAAACAAGTTGACTAGAAGACCTTGCAAGTGGCAAGCAATGGCTCAAGTCTGAAATAACATGCAGAAAATGAGAGTTCGGGACACACTTACCGAGTGTGGGATCGCCTCCGCAATCCTGAGCAGCAACTGCTGTGAGAAGGACGAGAAGTGCGATTGAGTGGTAGATCATAGTTAAGGATGGGAAGATGAGAAGATGTTGGTCGGGTTGGTGATGATCCTCCCCCACTTTTATAGTGCTCAGCGAACTTTGTGCTGATGGGAAAGGCGAGCAACAATTATGGCTCATCGAAAGAGCACCTGTGCACACAATGTTCATGCTTCGATCTTCATTGTATATCGTCCCACTGTATCATTGTGATACAGAAAGCACACCAAGATCCTATCCTATGAAAATAGTGGAAATGTTTCATGCTCATTGTTTGTCGCTTGGATGAAGGATCTTTGGGAATGAACAAGTTATGATTTCTATACACAGAGATCGTCTATTATCTACGAATATTCGATACAATTAGTCCTTTGTTTTCGAACAACAACAAGAAGGCACGACAAAATAGAGAAAGTTCTTCGATCTTCGGTTTTGTTAGTTGTTTTCTTTTTTTAGCGATCAAACAGATTTGCTATATTTCGGAAAACCCTCAGTAATGATGTTGGCGATGCAACCAGAGTCAATTTCCAGACTTTCCTGGATTTCTGAGAATAATTAATCGCTTTCTAACTATTATAACCGACGTGCTTTTGTGCTTCCCTTCTGTGGCAGCTCGACAATAACACCTATAATCTGTTCTTTCACACTTGATTTTCCGGTGTATTAGGTTGGGATTTGTTCTCAACGTTGACAACATATTCGTCTGGCACAGAAATGAGGAATGAGTCGTTACTATTCGGTTTACATGTCGACCGAGACTTCACTATGGCTTACGTTAGAAGGTTTGTTTTCATCGTTGATGCTTGTGACAGATCCATTCCAGATTTCAGATAATTTATGGAGCTCTTGTGACTCTAAGCATACATCCAATCGTATTTTATTTACTGTTGTTTCACACTAAAAACATGTCAAGAGCACTACAAATTGGGTTCATTTTGAACCAAGTCGGTGCAATGGCGTATTTTAATTACAATGTTCTCATTTGTAGGTACAACTCTTGCTTCATGATATCTGGACGTGCTTCATCTTTCAAGCCTACTTCCTCTTACCGTATCCGATCATGCACTGTAGCGGATTACTGTGTTCGCAGGGAAATATCGATTCACATTGGGCGCTTGTGAGTGCCTTCAGGTGTTATCATTCTGGGAATACGTGTGATCAGTAGTGGTATGTGCCCGGTTTGTGCGCACTCAAATCCGATCACAATTTGACTATGACGACTGTAACCAGGAACTTTTTTCATCATTGAGCACATTTCAGATAATCGAGGCGGTATTTATGGTGAACGCTCTAACGATTTTACTCGCACTTTTACTGATGATGAATCAGAAACTAACCGTGCCTACGAGCAAATACAAGTTATCTACCAAGTGAGCGTCGAAATTAACTTTTCTTTCAGTCTTTCAAAATCCATGCTTCAGGACTCAGGTTTGCGTGGTTGTAATTGTGTACGCATTTCTATGCTTGAATATTTATGGATATGCTCGCTACGGAAGAGATGTCGAAAATAGAGCGTCGATTTTGAAGGTACAACTTATTCCGTTTTGTTTGATTGCTGATTATTCGTTATCCATTTTTATGGAAAAAAAGCTAAATTGACAGAGAACTGAACTACGCTGGTTGCTAGAGGAACCGGGAAAGAATATTGTCTTCGGTGATATCGGCAGCGTCGGAACCATTCGATATGGTATCTTCAATCAATATGCAATGAAATTAGCATTTAGTTACCAGAAGTGTACATAATCTTCCTTTCCATCGTTGTTTTCTTGCCAATCCGAGGTGGTTTAACCATACTGTCGATTGAAATCCTGAAAAGGCAGCCGGTTCGTGGTCGCTAGACATTTTTCAAAGATCTAATGCTATTTCTACAGCATACAAGTTCGAGAACAGATCGACTCAAGTCCAAATTCGTTCGTAGCCTGCTGGATCAAGTAAATAAGACTGAGCACACTTAGTGCACAAGTGGATTTATTTTCAGCTCACAATAGTGTCACTATTCTACGTTTACCCAATAGTGTTTATCTTCATAACGATGGTCTATCAAATAGGGTTCTTGCCTGACATGGCGCTGGTTGTTATTCGAGGGCTCATTGAGGTTTTTCGTCTCTTTTTTCTTTCTTTATTCTTTTTTTTCAAATGAAACTCGTTCACTTCAGCCATTATATACGATCAACTCCCTAATGCAGTTCCTACTCTTCATGTCGACGAATCGACAGTACAAACAAGTTCGCAACAAACAGTTTGAAAGAGTTGAAATGTCTTTTATTTGAGGTACTTTTCCGCTTTTTCATCCAACATAAAACTGCTCCTTCTGCACAAGTCAAGATTGAGATTACTCCTCCACCGACGAACACTGGTACATGAGCAAAAGACGATTCTTCCGATCTTCGTTATCTATTAAACAGATTAACCAGAGAATTGGCCAATATTGTCTGCACATGAGCACATAACTTGCAACAAACTGTGTTGTAGTGTCACCAGCATTCATGAATTGTATGCAAAAGGGTGTTGAATTAAAAACATAACAGGAAACGGTTAGCTCAATTTTTGCGTAACTACAGATCATTGATGATAAGACACAAGGATTCAAAAACGATTTATCGGGAATGTGGTCATCATACATAATAATTTCCCCAAGGCGCAAGTGCAAAAAGAAATAATGAATGTGGGGAAAATATCGTGGGAGTAATCATTCTTTTTTAGTCTTTTGCTATCACTATCAAACATTTCCTTGTCTTCACTCTACCTCGTGATTCCTGAAATGGCGAATCCACTCTATGCCTGGACCTTCTCCGAACCATTCCACTCCATTTTCATCGGAGTCACATCTGGTTTTTCACTGTTCTCAAATGCGCTGTTAATGTGCATCACATTCAGTGGAGCTGCGACGCATATGGGCAAGACATCAATTTGTTTTTACATTTTTTGATAGACCGTACACTCCACATTAGTGTGGTACTCATTAACCCATTACCAGGTGCCTACCGGTATCTCCTGGCGTTCTTTGCTTGCTGCGACATTACAACGACTTTGGGGCATGCCGTGCTACAGCCAGTATTTTCAGCGGTCCACATATTTTGTGGTACCGTTCCTATTTCAGTACTTACACCTAACCTCGACCGGATTCTACTTCTTTCCGCGGAATCCTGGAAACTTGATGTTTGACAGTTTGTGTTTACAGTTTGTGCTTGCTAACTCGGCATAATTTTCAGTTCCTATCGATCAAATCCTATGTCTTGTCTTCATTGCAACGTATTATCAAACTTTTCTCGTTCTCGCTTACCACTTTGTGTATCGTTACAGAACGGTGACTAGGTGAGATATCGATCTCTGCCGATAACACCATTGGGGAGAAGAATCTAAGCGATAATACCTTTGGGGAGAGGATTTTATTGTACGGGGCTTTATGTGGTGTGTAATGTTCGTTTTGAAAAAAAATCAATCGCTAAGCAGCTGACAACACAAAAAGTTAAAGTCCATTACTTGGTTGGATCAGGCGAATTTGTCTCCAGAGGTCTCACACATCCCGGCTCTTCTCGCTTGTCGACTTCTACTTGGTTCCTGCTCGGATTTGTCGTCTACATTCTCTACATTTCTGCATTTATTCTGACCGTCGTTGTTGGGTTCATGCCAAGCAAGGAAACTCGGTATTTCTCTCATCTCCGCTCAAATTCAAAATTATTGGGCATTCATTACAGGCTAAATGCGCCTGTCGAAATAGCTGCTCTCTATGGAATCGATCTATCCGACACTCGCAATGGGTTCACAGTCCTGGCGATGCGGGTTAAAACGAGAAAAAAAAAGTTTACCGGTATAGTACGTTTAGAAACCTACTGGAGAGTGGAATTTCGTGCCAGTAATTAGTTTCGCAATTGCAATTTCGCTCATTGGGGCTACCGCTTCTGTGATAATCTTCTGCATCCACCACATCAACGCTGTATTGAAGTAATCATATCTATTTTTGTGAAGAAAAAGAATAAAACGGTTATCCAGCTCCGCGGACACTCATCTTTCAACTACGACTAGAGTGATGCATCGTCAGCTGTTCAATGCGCTGCTAATTCAGGTTCGTTTTTTAGGCAAATTACGAAATCACAATACAGAACAACAAAAGAGTAATAAACAATAAAAGAGCAATTACAATAAAAAAATATCATTGTCAGACAGCCGTCCCTTGCATCTTTTCCTACACACCGCTCGCCTTTGCGCTATTATGGCCTCTGACAGGTACGGTCTTGTGCAATCATTAACTCTCCTACCAATGCTCTGAAGCTGCATTTTGTCGCACTATTTCGTAGTAGATAACGGCTATGTGGTTGTGCAATCGAAAGGAGTGTAACGAGGGTATCTTCAGGGATATCGCTGGGCGCCTTCGGCAACGTTCTCTTTCTCACAACGGCAATTTTTCCTTCGGTCGACGCCTTTTTCGTGCTCTACTACATTCGTACTTTTCGTGCCGCTGTGATTCGATTATTTGGATTTCCTTGTCTACTGAGCGCGGTCGTGGAGCCGAGTGGGACTGAACTAACGACAATCAATGGCCAGCGAGCTTTATGAAATTAGTGATGCATTGTTCGTCATTCTCGCAATCAAACAATTCGAACAATAACAATTAATGTCTGATTCTGAATTCATAAGCAGATTGGGAACAGAACAGAACAAAACATTGACCACATTGACCACAGGGGTGAACTACCTTGCTCTCGATCAGATGATTCATTCAAAAAATTACCTAATAATGTTGTGATTTCTCTGAATCAATAATCAGAATGAACTATACTTAGTACGCTGTGGCATAACAATTACTGAATTCCCTACAGGGTAATGTGCCCACCATGTCGGAAGAATGAGTCAAGCTAGTTTTCAGTAAAAACATCTTCAATACATCAAGCGTTCACTACGTTGCACTGTGAAATTTTTTTCATGGCGAATTCCCTCTACGCCTGGACCTTTTCCGACCCATTTCACTCGATTTTCATCTCGACGACTACTACCTTATCGATTACCTCCAATACATTTTTAATGTTAATAACCTGTTCGGATGCAGGACGACAAATGGGTATGCAAGCGTCTTTTGATGTATTGTTATCGCACACTTGTACAGGGCCCTACAAATATCTTCTTGCGTTCTTTGCCCTATGCGACATTCTCACATCGCTTGGACATGCGGCGGTACAACCGGTCATTTTTTTTCTAAGTTTAAGAGACTGTCTCGGAAAAAAGTCAGCATCCCGCGGACATCTCCTTAGCACAAAGATCCAGCCCACCACACTATCATGTCTTGAGAGGGTCTGGACCCCTGATTGATGAAGCGGTGGTTTTGGGATTCCTCGTCGCGTGCGTGGTGCACCATGTGCGCGGGAAGTTCAAAAAATCGATTTTCATATCTTCTCAGTCGAACAGGCTAGTGTCGAAATTCTTTTTGCGTTGTGTTAGTGAGCTCAAATGTGCAAACTTTCAACGGGGAATTTATTTATACTTCGATTCTTACGTCGATTTTGCAAGTCAAAAAGTCATGTTTCTTTGATTTTTTCCAGCTTTACGAAGGGGGAGCAAGGTCCCACATAGCGCACAGTGTGTCTCCCATGCATACGAACATTTTCCACCACATTTGACAGAAATCGGTTTTACTCCACCCCCCACTTTTTCTTACCGAAGTTGGTGTACTGCCTAACTCCAAAATGCGAAAACGTAGATCTCACCAAAGTTATACGTGTACTAGAATGTCCAGAGCCTAAATGTGTTAACTTCGAAGTTTTAGGAAGATTGAAGCACTTTGGGTATTTTTTCCGGAGGCGACTTAGTCATTGAGATCCATGACCCGGGGGTCATGGGTACTGTCTGCACCTTGCAACCATGAACCCCGGGTCATGGTTCAAAATCGAGTTGGTGGGGATCCTGAAGTAACATACCTCATTGCATACTACATCACCACACATACTACCGTAGCCCGGTATACCGTACTCTGTTCAATCGCGAATTGACTTTAATTCAAAAATGCATTTCAATGTCTCTTCGGGGAGTTTTCACGCACATCGTTTCGAGGAAAAATATGGAAACAAAATAGGTCAATTGAGTGACTCATAAGCTAACAGTTGAAAATAAAGTAAGTCAATTAGAGAACAACCTGGTGCCAAAGAACTGGACAAACAACGTGAAAACTCATTTTTAAATAAAAGTCAGTTCGCGATTGAACAGAGCACGGTATACCGGGCTACGGTAGTATGTGCGGTGCTGTAGTATGCAATGAGGTATGTTACTTCAGGATCCCCACCAACTCGATTTTGGACCATGACCCGGGGTTCATGGTTGCAAGGTGCAGACAGTACCCATGACCCCCGGGTCATGGTCCTCGACGATAAAGTCGCCTCCGGAAAAATACTCAAAGTGCTTCAATCTTCCTAAAACTTCGAAGTTAACACATTTAGGCTCTGGACATTCTAGTATACGTATAACTTTGGTGAGATCTACGTTTTCGCATTTTGGAGTTAGGGAGTACACCAACTTCGGCAAGAAAAAGTGGGGGGTGGAGTAAAACCGATTTCTGTCAAATGTGGTGGAACATGTTCGTATGCATGGGAGACACACTGTGTGCTATGTGGGACCTTGCTCCCCCTTCGTAAAGCTGGAAAAAATCAAAGAAACATGACTTTTTGACTTGCAAAATCGACGTAAGAATCG
The DNA here is from genome assembly GCA_900490845.1 of Pristionchus japonicus. NCBI lineage: Eukaryota > Metazoa > Nematoda > Chromadorea > Rhabditida > Neodiplogasteridae > Pristionchus > Pristionchus japonicus. Next base: position 33,544 of record LS516364.1, on the reverse strand, counting down.
AAGTATAAATAGATTCCCCGTTGAAAGTTTGCACATTTGAGCTCACTAACGCAACGCAAAAAGAATTTCGACTCTAGCTTGTTCGACTGAGAAGATATGAAAATCGATTTTTTGAACTTCCCGCGCACATGGTGCACCACGCACGCGACGAGGAATCCCAAAACCACCACTTCATCAATCAGGGGTCCAGACCCTCTCATGCCATGATAGTGTGGTGGGCTGGATCTTTGTGCTAGGGAGATGTCCGGAAAAGAGACGAAATGATAAATTTTTACGGAGACAGTCTCTTAACCACGATTCGAAATTTGCTCAGTATTTGCATCTGACCTCGACTGGATTTTACTTCTTCCCACGGCATTCGGGGAGCGAACTGTTTGGAAGTAAGTGTCATAAATTTTGCGACGAACATCTTTGAGAACAGTTGCCCTTACAAAACAAACTTTCAGTGCCTTTCGACACAATATCTTGTCTGATCTTTATCGCCACATACGATCAAACATTCCTCGTTCTGGCTTTCCACTTTGTTTACCGGTACAAGCTTGTCACTAGGTGAGAGCGCGCTATAATGATTGAATTAGGAGTTTCTGCAATAAATTTGAATATTCAAGAGGCCTAAGTTCGTCCTCAACGAAGATATGGAGTATGCCTAAGTGGATTCTTGCGGGGTCCACAGCAAATGTCATATACATTGCTGCATTTCTTGTAGATGTAACAGTCGGAATGACGCCCAGTGCTGAGACAAGGTGTTTTGGCCAGTATCCGCCAGATGTAGGAACTTTATGTTTCAAGGGCAGCAGTTCCATCCGAAATCCAAGCAATTTACGGAGTGAATCTGAGTGATGTGCGCAACGGTTTCACTGTAATGGCGGTGCGGGTGAGATAAAACGCCGGGAAATTATTTGAAATTTTAAAATTTTCAAGAGATTCGATCGAGGAACGGGAGAAATGCGATGGAACGCAGTATCAATCATCGCCATTTCCATTTGCTATTTGCTGACTGGCGCCACCGCATGCGTTATAATTTTCTGCATTAACAGAACACGTTACGCTCTTAAGTTCGTCCCTATTCAACTTGGCTCTTGAAATGAACGATTGCAGATCCGCCGAAAACATGCTTTCTTCAACAACGAAGAGGATGCATCACCAAATATTCAAAGCCCTGCTCATTCAGGTTAGGGATGGGAATCTACCCAGAAACAAAAATCGTTTAATGACTGCGAAAGTTGATGCATTACATTACAGACTGCCGTCCCCTGCTTGTTTTCATACACGCCGCTTGCTATATGTTTGGCCTGGCCCTTCACTGGTTTGATAGATAATATTCTATGACGAGGATAACGGAAATGCTCAGGCGTCGCCCTACGCGAATTCGGAAACGTTCTCTTCCTCATTACCGCCATTTTCCCATCGATCGACGCATTTTTCGTGCTCTTCTTCATCCGTAGTTTCCGCGGCGCAGTCGTTCTCATGTTTCGCTTGCCCTGTTTGATGAACGCAGCCGTTGAGCCGAGCGAGACTGAATTGGCTACGGTCGCTGTCCAACGATGATATGTACATAACACAATCTACTTTGTCGAGACAAAGTCGATAAATGCTTGAAATACTGTTTTCTGATTCGTGTAATGATTGCTCACTAAAGTTGGTTGATGAAGCTCTGTGATGATTACATGAACGGTGCCACATAACAATCGCTGAATTCCTAGGAGGGCGAAAGTACGCACATTATCGGCGATTTTTTCCGTGTTACGAGTGAAAACTGTAGTTGGTTGTCGAACGACGAGCTCTGTACGTGCTTCAAGCGCAGCTTTAATCGAGTCATGGCGAAACCGCTGTACGCCTGGACCTTTCACGACCCATTTCACTCAATTTTCATTTCTACAACGACAACCATATCGATAACTTCCAATGCATTCTTGATACTCATCACTTTCTCTGCTGCGGCTCAACAAATGGGTAAATCATCTGTGGAGAGCGTCCTAGTCTTAGAGATCTGTAACTTGCGCAGGTACCTACAAATATCTCCTTGCCTTTTTTGCGCTCTGCGACATAATGACTTCCATTGGGCATGCAGTTGTTCAACCGGTGCAATTGTGGTTTTAGTATAAATAAATTCTTATTCGACTTTTTTCAGTATGTCCACCTCACCTCTGCTGGATTCTACTTCTTCCCTCGATATTCTGGGAGCGAACTTTTCGGAGGCCGGTTATTCTAATGCCAGAAGATGTTGAAAGCGTCTTTTTTCAGTGCCATTTGATACAGTTTCGTGCTTGTTCTTTATCGCTACCTACTATCAGACATTTCTCGTTCTGGCATTCCATTTCGTTTACCGATACAAGACCGTAACTAGGTGAGAACCTGTTATGTCATCATTCTGGTAGACTTCTGGTTTGAGAGGGCTCAATTCTACCTTCAAAAGAAAGTGGAGCACACTCGAGTGCATTCTATTGGGATCCACTGTAAACATGCTATACATAGCTGCTTTCCTGGTCAATGTATCTGTTGGAATGACTCCTCGTGCTGATACAAGGTTCGATGCTTCGTACCTACACTTTTAATATGAGTGATTACATTTTTGGAGGGCAGCTGTTCCGACCGAAATCAGTGCTATTTACGGAGTCAACCTAACTGATACGCGCAACGGTTTCACGTATATGGTTGTGCGGGTATGGTATTGCAAACTTCTGAGAGGTGACCACAGTTCTAGAGAATCGATCGAGTCACTGGCGGAATTAGATGGAATGTTGAATCAATCATCGCCTTTTTTATCTGCTATTTTCTCATCGGTGCTACAGCATCTGTAATGCTGTTCTGTATCTACGGAACCCATTCCGCACTCAAGTTGGTCCCCAATATTCAACCTAATTCTAGCGGTACATAGCCCAAAATGTTAAAAGCGATTGCAGATCCGCCAAGAGCATGCTCTCGGCAACAACCAAACAAATGCATCGACAAATCTTCAACGCTCTGCTGATCCAGGTTAGTGCCCAACGGTTCCTGTATTTATACACACGGCAGACACGGAGTTATAACTACCTTATCTTCATGCTTTTTCGTATCCCAAAGTATTTATCGATTGCAGACTGCCGTGCCCTGCCTGTTGTCGTATGCTCCGCTTGCTATCTGTTTGATCTGGCCCTGGACCGGTATGTTGTTCACATATTTATCGATTTTCGATAATGGAGATGTTCATTTGAGGCATCTCCCTTGGAGCGTTCGGCAATGTTCTCTTTCTCACGACCGCCATCTTCCCTTCGATCGACGCCTTTTTCGTGCTCTACTTCATTCGCAGCTTTCGTGCTGCCGTAATTGGAATCTTTCGATTGCCGTGCAAGGAATCGACGGTTGAGCCGAGTGGGACGGAACTCACTACAACCATTGATCAGCAGCGTACATGACTTCATGCGTTTTACTTCAGAGTTTTAGTTCAATTTTGATGAATTTGGTCAAATGAACGGTATTTTGAAATCATAATCTGCAAGCGATCACAGGAAACAGAGCTTTATCAATGCGCAACTGCAGTTGCCACAAGCTTACTAGCCACAATCGCGGATACTTTAACAGCCGATTCTCCACTTTCACCACGCATCTTGATCAATCCCAGCAATCCTCGTCGATAATCGGGCATCAGAAGAATCAGTACAGCTGCATCTAACACAGGGAAGCAGGTGGTAAGAGGGACGCTTGCGTCGTGAACTATTGTCACAGGAATTTGGAAGAACGGAATGTTGACGGTGAACAGATAGGGAACGTAAACGAAGGTGGAGGGGACAGCTGCCTTCATTGTTAATGTTTTCGTTATGTTTTTCTTAATATCGCTCACCTGAGCACAAAGCGCGATCAGTAACTTTCTCTGCAGCCGCACTGCCTGGGCAGAAATCTTGTGAGCTCTTTCGATGTGATGGAAAGTGAGCACAGCTAATGACGTAACGAGCGTTAATGATGAAGCCATCATGGCATTCATTACTGAGTAGGTCACAAGCAGTGCCCTGTCCATACGGTCATCGCGCTGAAAGGACATTTTGAGTATTTCTCTCAGAGTGTGAGCGTACCCAGTAGTCGAAGACAACCCAAGCGTTCACGATTCTCTTTCCGTACTTCGCCTCATAGTTAGCAATCACATCTCGTCTGCCAGGACTATCTACTTGCCCAGTCGACCCGTAGAGGCATAGGAAGTACCTGAAATAGAGTTGTTTTGCTTTAAAAGAGTGCGCTAATAGTTACCATGCAATTAGAGCTCCAGATGTTGCCGCAACGAGAGCGGATACGAATGTTTTGCTTGAGAAGAGACGAACCAGATGAGGTCTGCGAACCGACCAGTAGCGATAGAGGAAGTGAATGACGAGAAGGATAAAGGGAACCGATTGTAGAGCAATAAAAAGTGCGGTGATTCTCTGCAAGACTTGAAGTGACTGAAGAAAATTCAAATTAACAAACTCTATCATCAAAGACAGTATCAGTGACAACTCCTTGCGTTGAACCGACGAGTAAAGCTCGCTGAATGGAATTCCAACATTCACCAAAAAAAAACCGAACATCACAAACCGGATTAACCAGCACATGCGCATCAGCCATGGTGAAAATTGTCAGCAAATGTTTGTAAGTTCCAAGGTGAGATCCAGAAAAACGCCGGATCGCATAGAACAGTAATGAATTCAGAATCAAACCAAGGACTGAAAAACACAAAATGTTTCAGAAAAAGAAAAAAAAAACCTGTATTCGCTTGTTCCAAGGTGAAGATGAAGGCATGCATCGATCTTGAGAAGGCGATCCCCTAAGACGGAATCTCTCCCTTTTCTTGTCATCTTAGCTCTTATTTACACTACGCATGACTGCCTCCTCTAATAAGTTCACCAGTGTGATTATCCGTTGCCGATGCTTTGCTTCCCCAGCGCACAGAATGCCACGAAAACGAGTGAGGATAATGGGGGGGGGGAGGCGATCGATGACTTTGGAATCATAAATTTGCAAACTACCATCTAGCAATCATCGTTTGGGAAATTTCACTCTAAAACTTTCACTTTGGAACCGACATGTTAGAACCATTCAATTGGGAACCAGAGATATAGAAACCGCGATATGGAAAGATCATTTCGTAACCGATCATTCGGCAACGAGGTTTTGTAACCCGACGATTTATAACCGACGATCTGTAACCGCGTGAGCGAACATGCAAATAGGGATACATTTGTCAAAGATTTGTGATTCATGTGAATAGGAGTGTAAACATTGCTTCCCTATTGCATTTGCATACGTATTGATTGATTTGAGGCCTTTCCTTGCTAAATTTAACCCAATTTGCATACGGCCTCGCGCGGTTCCAGATCGACTGTTATAATCGTCGGGTAGCAAAAAGTTGTTTCTGTTTTCGCGATTGTCGAGAGTAGTTTCCAAACTAAAAGTTCTTAGCCGTCGGTTATATTTTCTCGGTTCTTAGGCTCTCGGTTTCTAAATTATGATTCCCAAGTTATCGATCGCCGGGGAGGAGAGTGGGAGATGTCGCACACGCAATTCAAGTTTCAGAAGCGACAATGAGTGGTGGACGGGACGTCGTGGTCCCCGAGTACATTACCGCCGCAAAAAATGGAACCACTGACTTTAGCCACTGGCCATGCGTTGTGACGATCTGAGAAAATGCTAATGACGCTTTCACGCACTTGGAAATTCTTCAAAAAAAAATTGTGAGGTCGTTGAAGCATTGTTGCTATTCTCTAGTCAGCGTAAGAGATTTGTGCTTATCTGCGTCACAACTCGCCGCTTCTCGTCGCTTCTCGCTACACGTGCATCCTTCGCTCGATGTGCACACAAAACAGCTCGCGCAAGGACACTACACACACTCGCGCAGACGCTATAAAGCGATAAGGGCGCGCGGCATGGTTAGCGAGGTTTGTTTCGAGGGTCGATCCCTCTCCTCATTGTCCATATTGTTCTGATAATTATTATTGTCCTTATATTATTGATTGGTATTATTATTATTATTATTATGTAAGGGTAGTCACGGATAGATATTCAATTAGTTAGTCCGTTGAGGCGCAAGCCGAACTTACTGCGGTTAGTGGAGGAATCTCTCTAACCTATGGTACTCGGCGATCTCTCAGATCGCCGTGCTCTCTCACCTCTCTGCTTGTCTGAAACACATCCACTATCTATCGCGCGCTATGATCGTCGGTGCTCTCTCACGAT
>LS512915.1:29686-41233 GCA_900490845.1 Pristionchus japonicus | reverse complement strand
AACAAGATAAACGTCTTTGCAGCGCCCTGGACGCGCAACTCGAGGCTGCCGCTGAGGCCGCCGACCAGGCGAGGGAATGGGCTGCAGCAGTGGCTGCGAGTGCCGCAAAGTTGGCTGAGGTTGGTTGTTATTTCTTTTTTCCGCAATGCTCTACTCATCATTCATCCTGTTCTCGCTTCGTAGAAATGAGCGTAGTGAAGCATACATGAATCACATTTGTTCAATTTCTCAAGAATGTTTTGCTTCTGACTTCGAATGGTGACCCGGGAGCCATCATTCAGTCCATCTAAATTCCAGGAACTCTCCGACACTGTCGAGGACATTGGCCGTTCACCCGAGGATCTGGAGAGAAATCGGGCTGAGTGTGATGAGCAAGAGGCGGCGATTGAACAGAAGATGGAAGAGATTGAGAATGTGGGTTTTTGTTGACTTGACTTGTGTCTGACGAATAACGAGCTGAATACGGCTAGAGTGTATGAGAGTTGGCGGATGAGAAAATACCGGAGTCATTGGAGAACCATGATATAGTGTGAAGGAGGTAGTTAAAACGCGTTTTGAAGTTTCACCAGGCTGACTCTTGCCGGTATCGACGATTGTGATAGTCTCGTAGATAAATCATGAATCTTCAGGCGCTGGTCGACCTGGCCGCAGCCCGCGACTCCGGCATCATCACACCCGCGCAGTACGAGAGCGCACGAGCTGGTAAGTATCATTAACTTATCTTTTCGAATCTCCATTTCGGTACTACCCTGAGTTGTAAATTTTTTGTGGGAAATTATAAATTAGGAAATAATTTGTTGGAAATTTTAAACTAGAAATATTAAATTATAAATATTATACGGTAAATTTCGTTCTGGAAAGAATACTGTGTAAATACGGTATTGACAAATTTTTTCTTAGAAGTCTTTTTCTGTAAATTTTCCCTTGGAAATGAAAAACCGCGACGCGACCGCAACGCGTGAGCGCGCACACACGTTTGGAAGCTATTTGCTCGTGTTTCCAGCCATATTTTGATGTTTTAAATGTTCAATATTTGTTAAATCAAGTATCGAGAACATGATTATAACAAAGAAAATTCATAACGGGGCAAAACAAGCTGCACTTTGATTGACAGAAAAAAATTTCCGAAAAGAGAATTTCCCAAAAACGAATTCCCATGTTTGATTTCCACAACATGGTTTCCCAAAATAATATTTCCAAAAAAAAATTTTCCACAAATATATTTCCAAAATAATTTTTACGAAAATGGTATTTACAGGATGAAATTTACCAAATAAAATTTATAACTCGGGGTAGTACCTCCATTTCTTGTATCCAAGAAGATGTACTGTTTCTGTTCTATTTGTAGTCCAGTTTTACTTCAATTCAATTCACGCCGTTCGCACAAGAATCAAGCGATCTGGAAGAACCTATAGTGAAAATTTATGAAAGTTAACAATTTTCAGGGCTCGAGGAGGCAAAGAGAGCCATGGAGAAGGCCAAGAAGCGCATCGGTCAGAGAAGAAAGAAGATTGATCAAGTGGAGTCGGAGATTGGCAGAATGAGAGGGTTAGTGGCATTTCTGATGGACAATTGATGAGTGTTTTTATCTAGTTGGTTAAAATTATGTGGAATTGAATAGGTTAGTAGCATTTGTATTGAAAGAATGACCAAGTGGAGGATTGGCAGGATGAGAAGTTGAGTGAAGACGCAGATGAAATTGAGGAAAACCTAAAACTCTTGATCACCAATCTGCTGTATTGAGTAGTGCGAGCTTCTATCGAAAAACAACGAAATTTGTGGTTGTGTTTTTTTTCTTCTCGTATCTTCTCGTAGCGACGTTGAGCAAATTGCTCGATGTCTTGTAGAACTTGTGAAACGTAGCCGATTCAATGATTTTCGCTCTTAATTTTCATGTCATTTCTAGTGACGCCGCAGCTCTTCGCGGGGCCCTCGCATCACTGGCTGCAGCACCCGTGCTCTCTGCCGACCAGGCCAGAGGCGACCCAACCAGCCAGGCTGCTGCACTCAAGGAGGCCTGTTTTGCTGCATGATTACCAAATCACGCTTTTTGTGGACCAATATAGAGGAGATATAGAAAACCAATATAGAAAACTGAGCAGTTTTGCTGTCTTTAGTCCATATTTAGGTTAGCAACTTTGAGAAAGATAATCGAATCTCGACTTCCAGATCAAAGAGCAACTTCGTCCCCTCTCCGACCGCGTCACTGCGCTGGTCGGTGACTGTCAAGCAATGATCAAGTCTGCGCCTCCCGAAGTGAACACCAAGGTTCGGTAGGATTACGGTAGTCGAGTACTAAGCATACTTAGACACACTGTTTGATGAGGACGATTCGCTAAAAATCAATACTCAATGTTCGTCAGGCTCTCGACACGCTTCTCCGCGATACGGTAGGCGCTCACGACGAGGTCGCCGGCAAGGTGGCAGAACGGGAAAGAGCAATCGATGCTGCTGCTCAGCAACTGGGAAAGTGAGTGCTACGGTAGACGATCGTGGACTGGCTTTTGTCGGATACGGTATATCATCTGATCATCGACAACTGACTATATTCTCACAGATACGAGGACGCATACAAGGCCCTGCTCAACTGGCTCGAGGAAACGGAAGAGATGATGGCGAATCAGACGGACCCGTCGGCAGATGCCAAGGTGAGATTCATGAACAACAAATAATCATGGAGAAAAATTTTATAATTGTGTTTTACTGCATACGTCGATGAAAACACATCATTCTTCATAGAGATCAACCCAATTATTAAATCCGTGAAACCGATGTGCTTCAGGTCGCCAGGGCTCAACGCGCCACCTTCGATGTCTTCCTCAAGCATCTGGAGGACAAGCAGACGAGGTACGGTAGGGGTACTGTAGTCAAGGTTACGGTAGCCTAGTTAGGCTGCGTTAGACGAGGTACGGTAGGTACGGTAGAAGTTACAGTAGCCAATTGATCAATATCGATTTTCCAGTGTCGATGGCTTCTCTGCTCTGATCGCGAAGATGCGTGACCTGACCTCGTCTGAGGACGAGAAGGCCGGATTGAAGGCGAAGGACGACCAGATCAAGATGAGGTGAGCACGAAGTCGACGAATTCGAATGTGAACAGGTTCAAGCTCTCAACCACCTGTTGCCTATTCTCTTTAACCTGAAAGATTTTGCAAACCACAATAAGACGAAGAAAATGTGATTTTCTGACTTGTGGGTTGATAGGTTTTGGTTTTTCCATCGTTCAGCTACCGACTATCAACTCTTGTCGCACTTGTCATGTTTCATAGAAGATGTGAAACCTATTGGAGTTGGTACAAACTAAATCTTTTTAGATACGCCGATCTACTCTCCCGTGCTCAGGAAGGACAAGCGAAACTGAGGGATGCCGTGAATCTGGCTGAGAGGTTAGTTTCTCAGTTCTTGGATGTCTGGCCCTGGCTTTTCGCACAGAGTATTATATCCCTACGTTATCATTTCACGCCCCTTTTTTGTCATCGTTCTGGGCTAGATATCCAAGAAGTTCCAGTTTCTCACCATATTGCATCGCGTCTATCCAGTGATCATTGATCATCAGCCTTGCAGATACACCAATCTCGAGGCGCCCCTGCGTGCTTGGCTCGCTTCTACGGAGAAGGCGATGAATGGACTCGGAACGGTAAGAATGATTTCTTAACCGCTCGCATGCGATTCAGTTGAAATTTCACAGCAAAATTAGTTAAATTTTAGCATTTTCGTGCACTTTTCGACTCAAATAGTGCTTGATCAGTGATCAGTCACCGGCCAAGAAAGGCGATAGGGTGTGCGAAATGAAGAGACGATTGTCCATAATAGAATCTCTACTGCTCAGATCCCCATCGATGGCGCGCGTCTCGAGAAGCAACGGGCGGAGCAGAAGAGAATCGAGGAGGAACTGGCGGAGAAGAGGGACGATGTCAAGGCGCTCGTTGAGGTACGGTGAGATGCGGTAGGGATACGGTACTTCAATCAATCGGTATTCAATCGATAATCAATCAATAAATCGATATTCCAGACGGGCGCGATGCTCGCTGCCCTCGTCTCCGTGAACGACGCTACTGACGTCACGGCAAGAGCCGATGCGATGCGAAGACAGTACGAGCAGATGAACGCGAGATGCGAGGTACGGTAGATTACGGTAGTCGATTTATCGATTACCTAAAAATGTCGAAAACTTCAGGACTGCGGCGAATCGATCGAGAATGTCGCACAACATCTGGGCCAGTTCTTGGCTGTAAGTTTCATGTTTTCGAGCTTCTTGCAATAGTTTTTGTGTCCGAAAAATGAAACACCATCTAAAAAGGTATTTTCTCTGCAGGAATTCGCCAAGCTCGGAGACATGCACCTTTAGGCGAATTTGATTCCCTGAAAATCGAAAAGTAGGACCAATTACAATCACTTTCTACAGGAATTCGCCGACCTCGAGACCTGGCTGCAGGGCATGGAGATGGACATGTTGTCCCTGGATGACCTGGCGATCGATGACCAGGACGAGCTGGCGGAGCAGGCGAATCTGCTGTCGGTGAGTACTGTAGGATCGGGATACTGTAAGGTAAAAATTAGTAATCGATTATCAGGATGAGGTGGAGTACCTGCTGACGGTGAGTACTGTAGTATGAGTATACTGTATAATATGGTAGTAAAACTTAACGCAAGTTGCTCTGTTGTAGACTGGGATCGAGAACTGATTTTTTCTTTTCCCAAACGCAGAATCTTTACAGGAACTCGGAGTGGACGTCACCGAGCACGAGGCCCGTTTCGGGGATGTGATTACCGTCGGGCTCGAGTTGTGCAGGTGCGATAGAATCTTCATAGTAATGATATGTTCTGACATGTTACACTAGTAGATACTCTAGTTATTGGTACAAACCGGGAATTGGTCTTCTTAGTTAGACCAGATATGGGAAGATTAAAGAGTTGGTGATGAATGGATCTTTTTTGCAGACAGACGAGCAGAGACGAAGCCATGTCACTGCAGCACAGGATCGATGCGCTCAAGATGAGGTACGGTACTACAGTATGATTTGGCTATCGATGATTGACTTTATTCAAGCTGACCTTGATTTCAGAGTCTCCGACCTCTCCGGCGTTACTGATGAGAAGCTGGAAGTGATGGAAAGGGCGATTCCGCTCACTGAGAGGTACTTTTATTTGGTCTTTGATCTTCAGAATGTTCGTGAAGGAGATTTTGCAATCAAATTTGAATCAGATTCCACAACGGTTTCGAGGCTGCCATGGAGTGGATCGAGGCTGTGGAGGAGGATTTGAGAATGTTGGATGAGGTGAGCGAATCTCCTTTATGTTCCATACCTGTCTCATATTCCCGGGATCGTAAATGGTTCAATAACAGGCTGTCTTTTCAGTAGAACTAAAAATTCTTAGATACATCTCAATCCAGTTTCAGTTCAAGACAGTATCCTCAGGTTCCCCTCGAGACGCAACTGCAAATCGTCGCCAACATCGAGGAGGATCTGGCGCTGTGGAGACCGGACATCGACCAAGTCGTGGCGATGAGCAGCCAACTGCAGGTACGGTAGGGGATCGCGAACTGACTCATTTGGTTACGGTAAAGATAAGGCACTGTAGTAATCGATACTCAATCAATATTCGCAGGCAATGACGAGCCAGGAGCGCGCCTCTGCTCTGCACGCGAACACCTCGGATATGAACAGAAGGGCGGGCGCGATTGGCGATCAGGTACTTATTCGGACCTTTTAGGAGCTGAAAAAGCATTTCATGCCCCCTAGGAGTCATACACACACAGTTGTGAAGAAAGCTAAGGAGCTGCGATCTTGCGGAGAACGAATTTGAGTTTTACATGTGAAGACGCTTGCAGCTTCCTGAAACGTTCATTCAACATCAATGAACTTCTCAATGCGAAACTAGCTGATAGAGAATCTGTGGAAGTGATCAATCATATCAGGTGACCCGTCGTTCCGAGCGTCTCATGATGGCCGAGAGGCAATCTCGAGGTGTAATGGACGAGCTGGACTTTGTGACCGAGTGGCTGGAGGAGGCCAAGGAGAGGTCAGTGACATTTCAACACCAATGAAATGTTTTGTTTTGATTTACACCAATAATTTTCCCAAAACTGTTTGCCTAGTAAGCCAACAACAGTTGCATGACTTGTGAAACGTATTGAATACTTGAGTAGAGAGTTGAACACTCTAGTTCTAATTCGCCGTGCAAGGTGTAAGAGAGATCTAGTTCGGAATCTAACCCAAACGCAACGATGATTGCAGAGTCTCCGCGGCCGCGCCTCCCTCCATCATTCCCGAATATGTGAAGACGCAACTGAAGAACCAGAGACTGCTCAATGAGGATGTGGCCACGCAGAGGGTGAGATTCAGTTTCAGCCTTTACGGAATCTTGTAAAACTCTGACTGGAAAGAAGCTAATGTGCAAATGGTTCAAAATAGAGGTTAAAACACATTCAGAGGTGTTTTTGCTTTTGTGAACTAGGAAAACGATGGAAATTGTAAACCTACTGCACTTGTTCTCCTTGAACTGGTACTGAAACGTTTACCTTCAATCAAGTTGATATTTTTCAGTCCCGTCTCCGTGACACGATCGCTGAAGCTAAGAAGATCGCGAGACAAGTGGGAGCGGAGGGAGGAGGACTGCATGATCAGGCGTTGCTCGTGAGAATGATTTTATTAGCTTCTCTTTCCTCGAATCGAGTCACGTAGAACATGAGATAGATTCTGATTTTTTACCCACTTAATAACCGATACTCTTAGAAGGCTTTGTCAGCGTACTAGGCAAAGATCTGCATGATTCGAAATGATATCCTCATGACAGGCCAAGGCCGAAGCAGCCAAGTCCCTGGCCGACGAGGTGGCTGAGATCAGTGAGAAGCGCGCGGAGAGACTAGAGGAGGCACTCGCTCTCTCCCACCAGATCGAGGGAGCCCAGGACGATATTGTCGAGTGAGTTGTCTCCCATTCTCCACGAGCAGCTCATCAGCAGCTCCAGTCCATCTGTAGTCTCCAAGGTTTACTAGATAACGCATAGTAACGCATTATTTCCCGATGCGTTCAAAGAAAGACCTTATAAGACGTTTTTTGAGAAAGTGAAAATATTCTTGGCAAAGTTGAAAAAATCGATCCGGCCCAAAACTGGTGTGCAGGTAGTACTCACCGAGTGTAGCACACCTGCAGCTTCCGGAATCACCCAGATCGTTTTTCGATGGGTGGTGATGTATGTTTCAGTGAAACGTAACACAACCGACTTTGCTATTTCGCAATCATTCAGAACAAGCGAGGGCGCAAAAAATGCGCAATATTCAGGTGAACATACACTCCAAGTTTCATCACGATTGCTTTCAAACTCATCGAGAAAAATCGAATTATTTCATATTTTAATTTGCAGCTCAGCGGGGAGTTATGATAGTTCGCTTTTTTATTGTAGAAATAAGAAGATAAACTATCCATCTTGCTTCCATAGAAAGATGAACGAAATTTAAAAATACATATCGGCTCAATTTTGACAAAGAACGCGCAAAATTTCGAATAAAATCAGTTCTTCGTGCCAACGAGATCGCCGAGGGCGCTCCGGCCCATCAGGTTGGATTGGGTTTCAGCATCAGTACATTGTGAAGGAATGTTCGCTAGGCTAATAGAATGCCCTTATTGAACTGAACCAACTAAACCATTCGTTCCCAACGTTTAGATAGCATAGATAATCGATGCAGGTTTCAAGCATAAATATCGTTTCTAGGTCGCTGCCATCCGTCAGCCAGTCGCTGAGCTCTCCGCTCGCTGGTCGAGACTGAATAATGGGCTGGCCGAGAGGGAGCACGCAATCAATAAGTGGGTTTATTGATTCATATGTCGGAACTTCTCGGCTCTTCTCCGACTCGGAAGCATCTTTTGTACCTCTCTCTCCATCACTGTGAAGGTCGATGACAATGGAACCCTTGTAAATTTGCAGGAGTCTGCTTGAGAAGGGTCAACTACTGGAGACCGCGGAGCAACTGTTGTTGTGGATTGAGAAGGTGGGTTGATCTTTGATTTTTTTGCTACTGTCGAACAGTGATTGACCGTAAAAGCATTGAGAGAATATTTAGTTTTTTTTTATTAACACAAAAGCCGCTTGTGAAGCGATTGAATCGCAAATGGATCAGGTTTGAGCGGCGTTTGAAACACATCCAATTGCCAGCCATACCGCCAGTCTCGGATTTTGTCAACGTTCAAGATGGACATTTTGCAGACCCAATCCACGGTCGCGGACCTCTCTCAAGATGGTCCCACGAATCTCGGCCAGATCGAGATTGCAGTCTGCAAGCTGAATGTGATCAAGAACGATGTGCACTCGCATGAACCGAGGTGCGGTGATTGATCTTTGATCTTTGATTTTAGAACTTCAAGTCAAACTATAGAGGGGTTTTACTACCAGAAATTTCTAAAGCTAATCCTTGATCCCTACAGCATCATGGCTCTCAACCGCACCGTCCGTTCAACTGAGGGCGTGGATCCGGGCGTGACTCGTCTCGTAGATGCAATCAATGTGAAGTGGAGCGAGCTGCAGAGGGCAATTCAGGCGATCCAGTTCGCTCTGGAGAAGGTAAGCTCTGCAAACATGCATTGATCCCACACATTGTCTTACTTGTTTGTAGATCAATCATGTATAAGAACGATTCAGCAGCCTATTGAAAAACAAATTACATGATTCAGCAGCAGAAAACGTAATGCTGACACTTTTGTGATCCGAAATGAATGTGAAAACGGGATGAATGCACAGCTTGTCCTTTGTAGAATCCATTAACTGACTGCGAGGCTGATAAAAAGCGATTTAGAGAGGTAAAAATATCATTTTCAGTCCCGCTCCGAGGCCGAGGTGGTCGGGGACGAGATGGACAGGTGGTCGGGATGGACGGACGATGTCCTTTCTGCACTGGAACCACGACGAGCTCTGCCCGGAGTGCCCGAGACTGCGAGGGACCAGATGGACGAGTTCCTGGTGACCAAGGCTGAGGTATGCAAATTTTGAGGATTTTCTTGTTCTTTTTACTAGATTCATCCATTCAATGAAACCGTTAGCCAAAGATAGGGATTAGATGAGCGAGTTCCTGGTGACGGATGCTGAGGTATGTGTCACCTAGTTATCTATACGGAAACAGTCTAATGATGCGATATGATTCCGCCGAAAATCTGAAACTTTTGGATCTAACCATTGCGAAACCACTATGAGCACGTCCCTTTTCAGATTGAGCAAACCCGGCCCGCCATCGAAGCTTACCTTCGTAAGAACGCAGAGGCCGGAACCGCGGATCAGAACAACTGGATCGGCAGGAATCAAGCAAAGTTGGAGGCGAAGTGGAACAAGATCAAGGTAGGGAAGATGAACAACAGCAACAACAACAACAACAGCAACAACAACAACAACAACAACAGCAACAACAATAACAACCATAATTCTTGTTTTTTCTAGGATCTCGCCTCGACTCGTCAGCGCAAGCTAGAGGTTGCTGCAGAACGAGCGGATCAATTGGACGGAGAATTGGTGAGTCGATCTTTGATCTTTGATTACTGATCTTTGATCTATCTAAATTCTAAATATCATTCTAGGTCGATCTCCGAGGTTGGCTGGAAGCTGCTGAGAAGTCTTTGGCTGATGCCGGGCCGATCTCCAGACTGCCTGAGGGCTTGGAACAACAGAGAGCGGATCAGGAGGAGAGGATGGACGAGATCGAGAGGAGGTTCGTTCAGAAGACTTTCATAGTGTTCATCACTAAACAATTAGTTGATTTTCTCCCTATGCGACTACTCAAGTAATGTAGCATCCAGTTGTTTATGTATGGCAGTCGACCGTTCAGTGCTCCCTTGTCATTGTCATTAGTAAACAACAAAAAAGTTTTCCTATTCAGGAAAGCTGCTTTCTTGGATACCAAGGCCCTGTCCGGTCAAATCCGAGCTCAGTGCGAGGCTAAGGACGCAATTTACGTCAAGAACCAAGTGGTGACGCTCGAGAGCAAACTGAACAAGTTTGTGCAGAGAGCACAGGAGAGGAGCAAGGTAAGGACAAATTTGCCGAATGGAGAGTTGAAATTGTACTTCGAAAAATAGAGGAAACTCGAAAGAATCAGAATGTGTTTCGCGAATAACTCATCATTCAATGCGATAGTTGAGTTCTGATCTGCTGTGGAGACTGCCTCAAAAATCAAAAATATATATTAACCTTTTCAGCAATTGGATGCTGCCTCGCAAGAGACGGACACTTGGCTGGATGGAGTGAATTCACTTGAGGATTGGATGGACGGCATCAAGAGGTACGGTAGTCAGGGGATACTGTAGAGCTGAATCGATCAATTGCAGAAAGACGGACACTACGCCTCCAACCACTTCTGATGTTGACAGACTGAAGAGCGCTCTGGAGGAAGCGAAGGTACGGTTATTGATCGATTCAATCGATAATGGTGCATTGCAGGGTACGATAGCCGACGTTTCCTCTCGTCGCCCGCAATATGATATCACCCGCAAGCGAGGAATCTCGTTGATGGAACACGCCCCGAAGAATGAGAGGAAGGAGATTGAGAAGAAGAATGATGAGATCAAGAAGAGGTACGGTATCGTGGAATCGATAATACAGTAACCCTCATTTTCCAGATGGGAAGCGGTATCAGCAGCTGCCGACTCTCGCTGTGCTGAAGCGGAGAAGGCAGTGCTTGAAGGTAAGCAACCTATCAAATTCATCAGGCTCGTAAAATGCATGCAATAAGTTACAAGATTCGTACAAACAGTGCATGTATTACACAAAAATAATGCGTGGATCATTAGTTGTTTCCAAGTCCCATTTTCTGAGAGAGCTGATCCTTTTCAGGCGGTGCATTCACCGAAGCCCTGGCGAACCTCGAGGACTGGTTGGATGGAGAATTGGCTGAGGGAGCAGTGAGGAAGGAGAAGGGATGCAGGTAGAGTTTGGAATGTAACGATACCCGGGACATCGGGTATCCACGAAAAGAGTGCACGGAATTACCCGGAATTACCCGACCGTATTATCAAATAGAGTGCGGACAGCAAGAGTTGCTCTCCTCATTTGACACACTCTCTCACCGGTCGGAGTTGCGAGAGAGTGTGCAGAATGAGGAGAGTCAACTCTTGCTTTCCGCACTCTAATTTCAAACACTTGATGCAGGGGAGACGTGGATACGGTGGCTGAGTTGATGGCTGATGAGAAGAAGCGAGCTGATGCAAGGAAGAAGAAAGCAGAGACCATCAAGGCGATCACCAAGAAGGTACGGTATTGACTTATCGATTGAAATTTTCGAAAATGTTACGGTATTGATTTATCGATCGAGGCGATCACCAAGAAGGTACTGTAGATATCGATTGGGAAATTGTTCAGATCTTGATATGAGGCCGGTCGCCTAATTCTCGGACAATACCCTGGAAGGCCTGGTACAGCGAAAAATCGAAAAGTTGATTAAAGTTGTTCTCTAGGGTGCTTATCACGAGGGTTCACTCCATTTCGCACTAACTCGACCGGTTGGGATATGCTGCAGCCGTGCTGTAATCACGCATAAACTACATTTCTGGCCATAACTTTCCAG
>LS512915.1:15466-26097 GCA_900490845.1 Pristionchus japonicus | reverse complement strand
AAAATTTGAAATTTTGGTAAGTTTCTAAATCGAAAATGAGCCCTAGTCTCTGTTGAAAGTTTCTCGATAAAATGTTCGGTTTGAGCGTTACAGTCCAAAAATGGTGATATTGATCGATCTTTGGACGCTCATGCAAAATCAGTCATGCATTTTCATGCCATGAAAAAGTGTTCATGTTTCCAAGCACATCGAACTCTATCGAAAACAGCTCTTTTCCCACTGCACACTTTTTACCCTGTACGGGACACAGTCACATTTGTTTGACTCTTTCGCAAACGGCCTCTTATGAATCTGAGTTTAATCTTTGATCTCTTCAGGAAGTAGAATACCGAGCCGCAGCCAAGGAGGATTCGATGAGGGACGAAGAGGAGAAGCAGAGAGCCAGAGAAGCTGCGCTGCATGAGATGAACGAGTTCGTGGAGAGCAAGAGGATGGAGTTGGATGAGGTGCGATCATTTTCCATTAATAGCCTGCAAATCCTAGTCCTAGATTATGTAGTTTTTCATTCATTGTTCTTTTGGAAGGCCCCATTGAAGAAAATTTTTTCATGCAATTCTATATCGTGGAGCGATCTCTTGCTTGGTCCCGAGCCCCCCCCCCCCCCTTGAGAATCTCTATTCGAGTGTCAACGTTCACTCAGATGTTGACTTCGCACCGAAAAGCCAGGCCAGGAAAAGCCAGGTTTGATAATTTCTCACTTCAGGCTTCGATGCAATCCGCGCCGACATCCGTTGAAGAGGCTGAAGCACGAGTTAGGGCTCACGAGGAATTCGAGAAGGAGTTGAAGGAGAGACAGGCGGATGTTGATGCTCTGACGAAGGGACGGAGGAAGGACGGGGAGAGGTATGTTTAGAGTAGTTGACTGCGGCGTGTCTGCAAGTGTTACTAATTCATAACATTTTCTGCAGAGACCGCGTCGCCGATGCTCTGGCGGACAAGTGGCGTCGGCTCTGGGGAGATTCGATCGGGCATGCAGCACAGCTGGAGAAGGATCGGGCACTCCAGGAGGAGCTGAAGAGATTGGAAGGATGGAAGTTCGATGACTGGAGGGTACGGTATTGATCGATAACTGACTCAATTACGGTAACAATACGGTATCACTTCGTTGCAGGACCGATACGTGGAGTGGAACGACCATGGAAAGGCGCGAGTCAACGACCTGTTCAGGTACGGTAGAGGCTACGGTAGTTATCGATTGATGAAGCTACAGTATCCAATTGCAGACGCCTTGATCGATCCAGCACTGGAAGCGTGCCGAGAGAGCCATTCATCGATGCGATTCTTGCGTCAAGTGAGTGATTGGTCTTTGATCTTTGATCTCTGAGATCTGCGTGTTCAATATTCGCCGTTTTCAGAGTTCCCCACATCCCGCCTGGAAATGGCCAAGGTTGCTGACAAATTTGACAAGGGCGATGGCATGATCAATGCGAAGGAGTTCATCAACTCACTCAAGATTGGAAACAAGAAGGTACAAAATCGAATTAGGATACTGTAGTTTGGGACACGGTATCAGGCTGAAAATGCAATAATCTTCGCAGAACGCACCACCCCGATCGCCCGAAGAACAAAAGCAAATGATCAAGAAGGAAATGACGAGGAGAAGGGATCAGTGCAGTTGCCAGCACAAGTTCCGAATCGATCATGAGGAGGACGCGCCTGGAAAGGTACGATATTGATTGGTTACGGTAGTACTACGGTAGGTCACGATCAGTATTGATTTATCGATTGCAGGCGCAACCCAAATCAGATGGAGGTGTGCTGCAGACTTATAGGGTAAGTTACGACTATATTTTTTTGTAGAAATAGCAAGCTTTCTCACCCCACTATCGCCTAATCCCTCTGTCAATCAATATCTCATCCATCTAACAGTTTCCCCTGTCCTGGTTCTCGACTTCGAGTCTGACCAGTGGCGAGGCTCTCGAGGGAGTTCTTACTAACTCCTCTCCTAACACGAGGAGGAAGGTATACGGTAGATTGTCGTGTGGTGTGCCAGATTATCGATCGATTGGCCGGATCGATAGATTTCAGTTCTCGATTCCCGTCCTGTTCTTTCAGTTTGTGTCATGCTGGATTCGAGTTTGTGTTGCCAGTGTAGATTCAGATTTGTCAGAATGGGACATTGTAGCCCAGATACCGTAACGCTCAATAATATCGATTGTTGCAGTTTGGCGACCAGCAAATCCGTCGAATGGTGCGAATCCTGCACACGACGGTGATGGTAAGAGTCGGCGGAGGATGGGAGCCGCTGGATGAATTCCTCGACAAGCACGATCCCTGCAAGGCTCGAGGTACGGTAGATGAACCACCGGTTCGAATCAAGGAATGATTTTTCAAAATCAATTCGATAATTACAGATCGTACCAACACGTCGATCTACCAGCGATTCTACGATGATGTCAGGCCCGCTCACGCTGCTGATAAGATGTACGAATTCACCAAGATGCACCATGCGAAGGAGGATTACGGTAAGCACACGGCGATAGGCAATCGATAACTGACTCGATTACGGTAATTATCTCTGCAGGATCGCCCAGTACCTCCTCTGCCTCTCACCACGGTCATTCCCACTCTTCCCCTAGGGAATCCGTTACCGTGCTCAAGCCGTTCGCCCATAGTGGCACGCAGGGACCCGCCAAGGGGGTACGGTAGCAACTCATCAGGGATACGATAGTTCAATCGATAACTGATCTATTTTCAGATTCGAGAGAAGACCGAAAAGCGAAGTGTTCCGATGTACGGTGAAAATCGATTCGCGAGAGAACGAGCGGATTCACAGGAGCTACTCGGTAGGTCATAGAATATCGATCGATCGGCTACCTAGTGATGATGCAATCATCAATGAGCTCTCTCCATTTCAGACTCGTCCCGTCCCTCCTCACGCGCTGCTTCTGAAGTATCAGAATCTGAACGTCCGACGAGAATACCCTCGTTGAGATCCAGGAAGGGCCAGCGGTACAACCCGCCCTCAGCCAGAAGCCAGAAGTAGATCTACAGTAACCCAATATCCAACAGTTTACAGTAACCCGTAGCGATTGATTGCTCCTCACCGATCATCCCGCTTCGAGGTTGCTGTTGTTGAGAGTAGTCGTTTCCTTATCCCAGTGTTTAGTTTCGAATGTCGAGTATTTATTATTGTTGCTCATGTTTAGAAGATTATTGTATGTGATTTTTTTCTTCTTATCGATTATCATTGTGTATCGTATTATTGCAAATTCAATTGATTGCCGATTGTGATAGGATTCAGTACAGTACCTTAGCGGAATCCTCACACCGTATTGGTCTACACTGCAAACCCATTTCGATCAATAGTATACAGTACTCCATTATGAATTTGATCCGCCTTTGATTATCGATAGTGGTAGGGCGCGATTGAATTCTCTAGAGGACTCCTCACACCGCTAGGGACTAAATTGCGCCTCTGATCGGTCGATATCTCGAAGTTTACCCAATACATTGTCTATCATATCCCAGAACCTACTTACTAGCTGTTGGTGTAACGAAAACTTTGGTGAATAATAGTAATAAGCGTGCATCTAATAATTTCAGTTTCCTTCTCTTGACATTCTTCCTGTGATTATCGATTATTGAGTTTCTACAGTATCCCCTAACTAGATTGTGTATTGTATTGGCACGAGTTTCCTCTTTGCTAGACACATCACTCCCGCTAATAATGTTCAGAAGAGTGCTAATAAATTACGTACATTTGGGCACTGTTATACGCAAGGGAAGGAAAGGGAAGGTGTGAGAAATACATACAATCGTGACCTTGGAGCACGATGACACTAAAGTGATAACAAATAAATCAGCGAAAATCACGTGACGATATCACGAATTGAGTGAATTCAGTTTGATCAATACTAATTTCGTGATACCGTATACAGATTTTATTGCGCCAAATTTAAAATTTGAATATTCCGTGTAGGACTCCTTACGTAACCCTGGCAAAACTCGAGAAAAGTGTATTGATCGTTTCGCGGCTTTGTTTCGGTGTTTCTTTGTTCAATTTCTTGCTTACGTGGTCAGATGGTGTCCGATGGATGCCTTTATTGAACGTCCCTCACGATAGACCGCTCGCAACGGCTCCCGAAAGCTTTCTTTCGCATGTACTCACGTTGCTGATTTGTTTCGTAATTTCTTGTCAATGCGTACTCGATCATTCCAGTCTGCA
The DNA here is from genome assembly GCA_900490845.1 of Pristionchus japonicus. Classification (NCBI taxonomy): domain Eukaryota; kingdom Metazoa; phylum Nematoda; class Chromadorea; order Rhabditida; family Neodiplogasteridae; genus Pristionchus; species Pristionchus japonicus. Next base: position 21,929 of record LS512915.1, on the reverse strand, counting down.
TGCTATTTTGATGGCTTCCAAGACGTGCAACGTGGACAATGCGGAACTTGACGAAATACAGAAGAAGAATTTCACCAAGTGGATCAACAAGCACCTCAGAAAGGTAAGGTTATCATTGCGTAAGACACATTCAGGGCGTCATCGGCCATCGTGCTTTGACGTGTTATATAATTTATCACATTTAATTAATTAATTAACATAATTGGCAGGTGTCTCGCACCGTGGAGGACCTCTTCGTCGATCTGAGGGACGGCCGCAACCTCATCTCGCTGCTCGAAGTGCTCAGTGCGGAGGGTCTGGTGCGTTTTGCTCGATATCTGGAACTTGAAATTCGCGGTATCGTCGTGTTCTACAGTTTGGAGAGCCTGGTATAGTGTGATGGTGTGCGTATGAGTTTAATTCAGTAGTTCTCGCCAACAATAGTAATATTTTTTTCTGTATTGTATATGGCAATTACTAAATATATTCCCTTTTCAGCTACGAGAGAAAGGGCGCGCTCACTTCCATCGCGTGCTCAACATCCAGCATTGTCTCGACTGGCTCAAGATGAAGAGCGTGAGTGAATTGTTTTGCGAACAAAGGCTTACAGGAGATTGGATTTGTATTTCATTGCCGGGTAATAGTAAATTGCTGTTTCATCGTTGGATTACATGTGAACGCGTGATCAGCTTGATTCTCAATTATTATTTTTACCCGATTATGAGCTGCCCACTGAAATATCCGAGCACTTGCTAACTAGTACATTCTCTGATGCGCGAATATCACTAGTGCACAAACCAGGACTGAGTAAGTAACCATTAGAATGCGAATTGCAGATTCGCTTGGTCAACATTCGTCCGGAGGAAATCGTGGAGGGCAACGGCAAGGTGACGCTCGGCCTCATCTGGTTGATCATTCTCTACTTCCAAGTATGTATCTTTGATCTAATTAGTGCTAGTTCTAGGTTGCAACACAAGCATGAACACTACGGTGAGTACGGTGGATACGGTAGCTGTCTTACGGGGTACGGTGGGTTATTGATTATTAATTTTCCAGCTGGAAGCGCTCGAGGGAAGATCGGCGAAGGAGGCGCTGCTCGCATGGAACCAGCGGGTATGGTAACTGGGGGAGTACGGTAGAGTATTATTGATTACTGGGCAGACCCGATAGTGAGCTAGTGAGGATTCGAGTGAAGACGTTTTACTTTTGTGTTGCGGAAACGATGTGCGAGTAGTACTGAATCTAGCAATTGTTTGGCTTTCTGAACTGCGGCTTTCTGAGGTACGGTAATTGGAAAGAGGGGAAGGGTACGGTGGGCTGGTATTGATAACTGGGAAGGTCTCGCCTAGTGAGGATTAGTTTTTTTTTTCAAGAATGCCGATTGCTTACAAGTGAGTCTAGCAATCATTTGGCTTTCTGAACTGCGTATGAAACCTCGAAATATCGGCTCTGTTGTTTTTGTCGCTTTCGCGGAATCCAGTTTAACAGAGAACAGCCCTCTAAATTTTGTATAAATGATCAATTTAATTTATTAGTTGAGCTAATAAATTAATTAATAGATAATTAACTAATTACTCATTCAGGCGACGGAGGGGTACGTGCGCGTCACCAACTTCACGACGTCGTGGCGCGACGGCCGCGCGTTCTCCGCCATCCTGCACCGCGTGCGCCCGGCTGCAATCGATTGGGAGCAGGTACGGTAGACCCTCCCCCCTCTCTGTTTGGGTTCTATCTCTTTTCGATTTTTATGTTTTTAAAATTAATTAATTAATCTAAATTTCAGGTCAACGGCTCGTCCATGACAAACCGCGAGCGACTCGCGAACGCATTCGAGGTGGCGAAGAGGGAATTCGACGTGGACAAGTGAGGGATCGTTTTGCGGAACTTTCCTAGTTGGGAACCATCAAGCCCCGCCCCCTTGACTCCGACCTCTCCGGCCAGGGGACAGACCCTACAAGATGCCCACCTGCCACTTCTCGTTTTGTAGTGGGCATAGGCTGAACTTAGGTAAAAGCTTGTTCTTCCCAGTTAGTGGGTTTTGCCACCTGTAATCGATAATAGATACCGTAATCAACCCTTTGCGTATCGCAGACTGCTCGACCCGAAGGACTTTACACTAGTTTTGTTGATCAATAATCGAGTACAGTAACCTTACATACCATAATCTCTGGCTATCGCAGACTGCTCGACCCGGAGGACGTGGACCGCAACACGCCGGACGAGAAGTCGATCATCCTCTACACGTCGACTCTCTACAAAGCCCTGCCGAACCTCCCGGAGACGACCAAGGTACGGTATATTACGGTAGGGAAGTATCGATTAGCTGGTTAACGATATTACGAAAGCGAGGTTTGCATCACGAGGTGTTCGTCTTTTTGTTTCCAAAATAATTTAAAATATGACGATCTACCAATCAAACGTAGTAATGAGCTAGACGTTTATCAAATTTATGGAGCAAGAAGTGCGCTGGTAAATTGCATCTTGAAGTTATATGCAAGCATCTCGCGCCCTTTTTGCTACCAATCTTTGGTAAAAGCTCGATGAATCGAGCCACGTGGATCTCATCATTTTTTAAACAATATTTGACGTAAAGCGCAACCGAAAGGTCGTCTCAAACTATGATTTTCACAGGCTCTCTCGGCGGTGAGCGACGACGTGGTCGCACGCTGTACCACGTGGGCGACCGGAGTGCTGACGCGACTGGAGAGCGCGTCAGAGGAAAGAGCAGTGAGGGAGGCAGGACGGGCGCGGATCGACTCGAGCAGTGGAGAGGGAGGAGTAGAGGCGACGGTGAAGAGGGAGACGGACGAGGCGGCGGTCGTGATGGCTGAGGTGAGATAATGATTTTAAAATTAATTAGAAGCATATTTCGTTTTTTGACGTTCCACAGGGAGAACGAAACCGTTAACGGATGACAGTGAGACGACCGTGTGTGGTGATGGCGGAAGTGAGAATACCGTTATCTTATCAGTTTGTCCGGATAGGTTTCCTGTGGGTTTGGGAGTGTATAGGGATGTCTTGTGCTTCTTGGGCGTATCAAAAGACTACGGGAACGTTTGCGGGTGATATGTACAATTCATCTTATTCGCAAACTAATTGCAATCATTCGCAGATCGAGCTCACTCGCTCCTCCTTCGAGGCCTTCCTGCTGGTGCTGAGCGGAGAGACGGGCGATCACCATGCGGCGGCTGTGGCGGAGCTGAGGGAGACGTGGAACAGAATCCAGGTGGGATTCAGGGATTATTGATTGCATTCCTCACGCCGACCATTTCGAGCATCCATGTGCCTGATTAGCTACGATTAGGTGATGCACATAAAAATGAAACATGCGAGGTCGGTTACTCATGCGAAGTATCTGCCCGGACCAACATGTTTCGGTTTCAAAGGTAGCATGTAGTGCTAGGAAAAAAGACGCAGTGATCGTGAATGTGAAGGTAGAAAATTTGACAACTCCAAAATGTTGAAACTGACTGCTTCGAGGGGAGGAAAGTGTAAATTTTTTACACTGTTTCTTAATGTTGCTAACTTGCGAGTAAACTTGTCTATTAAATTTAGGCACGATTTATTTTAAAATATAAATAGTAAACCTCACATTCAGCTCCTCGTCTCGACGCGTCAGCGCGCGCTGGAAGTGACTGTGGCGAGGAAGACGGAGGTGGAGGGTGAATTGGTCAGTTGATGTTTGATCTTTCCTTTGCATCTGTGGTCATCAATAAACTGTTGCTAGTGAAACCTATTATTGATTTTTTGTCAACAGTTCCCGTTACTCTATCGTTCCCACTTCAGGCCTCTCTCCGATCGCGGTTCTCCGAGGCGGAGATCTCACTGGCCGATGCCGGTCCGATCTCGAGACTGCCGGTCGGACAGGAGACGCGGAGGGAGCAGAGCGAGTTGGTGGAGGAGATTGAGAAGAGGTGAGATTACCGAAGCATCAATGAGCTATAATGTGTGTGTTTCACACTAATTACTTGTCGGGTGGAGGTTGGATAGCAGTAATCATAGGTGCCCAGCTACCGTTTCGGGGGGGGGGGGGGTTCCTCAAATTGAGGAACCCCCCTCAATCACAATCCGTCGCGTCTCGAGTGTGGCTTCTCCGTTAGAGGACCACATCGAGGAGACCTGCGCTCAGTGGTTTGAGAGATACGCCCTCATAGACAGGGTGCACTCTACACGCGACGGATTTGTTCCCGACAGTTTTTGGCCATGACCCCCTATACGGTCGAGGGGGGGGGGTCCTCAATTTGAGGACCCCGAGGGCTGGATGGATGAGATGGAGAGGTACGGTAGTGTAGGGGTACTGTAGAGAAGGGTTAAGTGATTACGGTACCCAATCAATCGATCGATTTGCAGGAAGCCCGAAGTGACCGCCCGGATGACGATGGATGTTGGGCGTCTGAAGAGTGCGCTGGAGCAGGCCAAGGTGAGATTATCATTAATGCATCGGAGGGGCTCGTTGAAGTGCAAACAATGAAACGCAAGAGATTCGTGTTGCTTTCATCCCGATTAATCAAATCTGTTTTGTGCCTCCCGTTAGTGGTTTCTACTTGTAACTGTGGAGTTTCGGCGTCTTGTTATTTCTGACAAGCAGCCTAGTAGGTGGCGTTATCAATGGGCTCCACCTAGCGTTGCCGTAGCAAGACAACAAAACAACGCTTGACTTGGGAGCACCTTTACCTTGCCTTCACCCCTCACAGGCCACGGTGGCTATCCAGAAATTTAAACGGTATAAACATCAATAATTGATTTTGTTAGCAATTATTTCGTTTCAGAGTCATCCTCGTCCGTTCGACCCCAACACCGGAGTGGACCCCTCAATGATCTCGGTCGACGGAGTGCACGTGAACGATGGAAGAGGACCAAAGGAAGTGGTATGTTACTAGCCATTTTTTAAAAACCGTTCGATCTTTTCTTTCGGCTAGCTTACATTTAGACTAGGCTCTTCTTGTCAAAGCGTCAATGATAGAAAGTGACTGGAAAACGTATATAGGTTCTACATAAGTTCGTTGCGTCGTTTGTTTGTCTTCACGCAATCAAACATAATTTCAGGTGCGCGTGCGCGGACGATCAGCTTCGAGGGAGGACGCGCACGCTAAGCAAGAGAAGGAAAAGGTGAATTTAGGAATATTTTTTCTACATTGGAGAAATTTTCAATTGTGTAGATTTATTGATACACATTTGTACTCTCAATGAGTTTACTTTCTTTCAGATTCAACGTCAAGCACTTCGCAAGGCTCGTCGAGATGCTGCTATCAGTCGTGCGGGTAATCACCCGATTGCTCGCGACAAAGTTAAGGCGGAGTTCGATCGGAACAACCCTCCCCTCTAGACCTCTCCCCGTTTGATAGTTGATGTCTCCCTCTCTTTATATAATTCAATCTAGCCTCTACCTCACACTTGATCAAATAATGCTTTATCTTTGTCTATTCCAATTGCTAGTTAACATCATTCTAGATATCAACTCGTTAGTATATCAATGGTATTGATCGATTTTAATTTCCCGTTGTTCCGTTTTGCAGTAGGTTGATTGTGATAGATTATAGACGATTGAATTCTCTCGATTTCGCGTGCTCTCTAGCTCACGAGCCAATGAGTGTGCGAAACAGAGAGAGAAAATCCGTTGTCCATTGTATTACTTTGCTTGCCGTTGTTAGGATGTTCATTGGTTCGAATGAGTGAGGTTTATATCCATGTACGGATCAAATGATTGTCACGGTTTGAGTATTGTACAGTAATTTTATCGCTTACTTTGTTTCTCGCTGAAATGTTGTGATGATCCTAGGACACAATAAAGATTATTTATTACTATTACTATTACTAGAGAAGTAACATATCTTAGTGTCTGTCTGTCTGTCTGTCTGTCTGTCTGTCTGTCTGTCAGTAACGTCTGTCACACTTTTGAAAAATCGCTGTAAATCGCCTATTTCTCACCCCTCAAGCCTATCCCCGGTACCATACGAATCCCCACGAAAAACTTTTTCAAAAAATTAGCATATTGCATAGTGATGACGCAATATGACGAAATTTCTCCTCACACCGTTTTCGCTTCAAAGTCGACCAAATCACTTGAGAGAACCACCATACACCTTCACGTGACTAAAATATTCAAATTTTGCATAAATTTCATAGTGATGACGCAATATGACGAAATTTCTCTTCACACCGTATTAGCTTCAAACTCAACCAAATCACTCGGGAGAACCAATAAACAACTTCACGTGACTAAAATTTTCAAAATTTGCATATTACATAGTGATGGCGCAATATGAAAACATTTATCTTCAAACCGTATTCGATTGAAACTCAACCAAATCACAAATAACCGGACCACCCCGCCCTCTATTCACGCGAACCTTTCACATTGCTATACGAGACAATACTCTCCCTAAGACTTATGAAGGTACCTGGCTCAAGCCGCCCTCTAGACGTAGGTAACCGGATCGCCGCGCTCTCTAGACCTACGTAGATAACCGGATCGTCCCGCCCT
>LS512915.1:1776-14583 GCA_900490845.1 Pristionchus japonicus | reverse complement strand
TAGATAACCGGATCGCCCCGCCCTCTAGACCTACGTAGATAACCGGATCGTCCCGCCCTCTAGACCTACGCAGATAACCAGATCGAACCCCTCAATTACGCATACCCAACCTGAGATATGACGATCTTAATACATGGCCCAACCTGCGATGCGCTTGCGAAAGGCTCGTGAGGCTGAGAGCTATTCGAAAATGTTGCGACGGAGCCATGAAGTGGCGGAGTCGCAACTTTTTCGAATCGCTCGAGGCCTCATGAGCCTTTTGCAAGGGAGGATGCAGGCTTGCAATTCAAGGGAATCTGTGATAACCCTAACACACACCCCGGCGTACAACGTAGCAACCGTAGGTTGCTAGTTAAAAGAAGTTCATCAATGTAGTTATCGATTGAAATGATTTTGCAACCATTCTAGTATTTGAATCAAGTAACTTGATATGTAGAGATAGATTAGTAAGATTTTCTCAATACCCCGTTTATTATAGGTTTTAGTCCTCGCTCGTTTCTCGTGCTTCTACGATGAAATCAGTTCGAGATGATTCTGGACAGGATGCTTCGGTACGTTTGTCAATTATTCTCTTACAGTTCAGCCTTCTTGGCATTGAAATAACTAATCTTGTTCGATATAATGCTCGAATAGTTGTGGAATGGTTTCGTTTCCGTTTTCTTGATATTGGGCAAGATCTCCATTCAGTTCTCGAGTCCGTCGTTCTACATCACCTTTCAGCATTTCACCAACCAGGTACGGTAAATTAATGAGCACACGGTAGAAAAAACCTACTACGGTATTCCTATTACTGATTGCAATTCAGGTCGCGCTTCTCGCGCACGAAAATGAGCGGTTGAAGGAGGAGAACTCGCTTCAGAAGGTATACATTAGGATTGATTAAAGAAAAATGAAGAACAAAAATGCGTAGAAATGTGTTGGAGCCGGTTACTGCAAGCATACAGTATCTTGAAGGTACTGTAGAATCAAACTATAGATTGTTTTTGTCAGATGGAGCTCGACAAGATGTCGTCTGTCCTCAAGGCCTGCTCCAAGGACGAGCTGAGGTCGCAGATCACTCTAATCGAGATCGATAATAGCCAGTTGCGGTCGGAGGTTTCGAAGCAGAAGGTATATTGTAGAATGATTGTATTGATTATTAGCGTAATTTTGTGTATATCGATTATTTCACGACATGGATTTCAGAAGGAACTGGAAAAGATGTGGACCACGTTCAAGACTGCGCTCGCAATTAAAAATCGGAAGGCGAGTTTTCATGTTTTTTATCAACTTATTGTTACTAGATATTTTGCATAGGCGGTTGAGTGAAAACTGCGCCTTATTTTGTGAACTTCTTTCGAGCTGCTGATTCCGAATACTAGATACTGTGAGAAAACGGATAGTTTGTTTTTTAATTATTGTACATGAGCTATTTTATCCTCAATTCTGCCAATTGTAGATCAAAGATCTGGAAGAGGCACTGAGAGGGGAGAACCAGCGAGTGAAGTGAAGAAGGAAGGAGTCAACGAGGGACGAGGCAGACAGGTACGGCTTGTTTATTGAGGAAGTACAAAAAAAAGTCTTTCTGCGAGTGGAAGCAGGCATCTTTGTGATGGGAAACCACTGATTGTGTTTGGCAATTATTGTGTTCAGTAAGTTGCAAAACTTCGGATCTACCCTTGTTTGTTTTTTAGTAAGCGTACAAGTCGTCCCACACACTCTGTCGTCTCTGATCGGTGAAAGTATGTGAAATGGGGAATCACGACGACCCGTATTTCGAATTCAGGTGCCGTACCAGCCGCACTTCCTTCCTACGCCTGAACGTGTCGTGCGCCCTCCGACTTTCTCGCCGCGCCCCACCACATTCACGCAGCCGGCTGTCCAGATCGTGGGTTCAACAATGAATGTTTTCTTTTTTTCTTCTGATTAAATATTAGAGCCAAGATAGCATTGACTGCTTTCACTCACAAAAAAAACTTGTCACTACAAAAATAAAAATAATGTTTAAAAAAATTAATTGAAATCGCTCATTGCAGTCAGCGACTCTCGTCGAGACGAACGCGAGTCGTCCTGGAGTGAACGGTGGAGAGACGAATGGATGGGGAGAGTCGTGGAGTGGCGCGGGAAGTGGAGGAGGAGGGCTGGCGGGAATGTGGTCCACTCCCAACAGAGAGGTTCGCGAGGGCCACAGTGTTTTGTCAGTTGAAATCACACTGATATTGATGAGTTCGATGTTTGGTAGTGTTTCGAAACTGGTTTTTACCGAATGTTGCTATAATCCCTGTACTGAATGCTATTGCCTAACTTCATTTGATTTACGGGGGAAATTATCAAATCTGCACGCACGATTCGAAATTTGCTCCTACAGGTTGCAGCAACTGGCAGGATTCATGCGAGATTCGCGAGGATCTCGAGACTCGTCAAACTCAAGACAAGCGTTGCGGATCCAAAAGTGATCAACGGGATTGTGTGGTTAGTTATTTTACATTTTCACGATCAATATTTATTATCGTATGGAATTTAACCGACGTATTTTGCATTTTATCTTCGTCTCTACACTCACTCGTCATAGCGATATCGATCAGATAACCTCGTTTTCCACAGGCGTCTCAGCCTGAGCTGTCGCAATGATACGGTCAGCTTCTCTCTATCGGGAATCGGCATGGGCGAAGCGATGCCTGTCCGGTTAGTTACGGATAGTTAATAAAAGTGCCTTGATGAACATTATCGAATGCAAAGGAGATGTGGTTGATGAGGATGATGTATACATGAAATCAATTAAATCGGAGAAGATAATTAGAGAAACCAAGTAATTACAGAATACAATTACGAAAAAATCGGGGAAGTAGACATGAGGATTGAATACTAATGCGATACTAATCGGGTTGAGCAGGACAAAACTCGGATAAGCTCACATTAGAGCGTCAAGTGAGAACAATGTTGGGATTCTAAATGAACTAGGGAATAAAGGAAGGGGATAAGACTAAGAAATGATTCGTTCTTTCAGGTTGCATCGGTCCATAGTGGGATGCATGGACAAGAACACCGGGTTTGACAGAATGAATGACAAAATCAATTCATTATTTGACAAAAGTTACGGGTTTTACTTCAGAGAAAAATTAGCACGGAGGTAGAATAGATTCTCTTCAGTGCGGAAGACAGAGAATAACACTTGACTCCCAGTGACATTGTCGATGATCACAGAATCTTCTTCATTGTTTATTTGAATCTGAGACGATATATTGCAGAACAGAAACCAGAAAGCCAGAAATCAGCAGTTTTCCATCAAGAAAACAAAATTTCAAAAATATTTCCGGACCTCGAGGTTATTGATGCTATCAAAATGCCATACGTATGCTTCATTTGTCAAACCAATAAGCATGGTTCCAGCTTGGCGTGATTTCATCCGCATCTGAAAAGTTTTAGATATAAAATGAAAATATAATAGCAAAAATAACATTATTCTCAAGTTTTAACCTCCAGTAGTTCTGGCAGCCATCTCACTTCGAGGGTGAGTGATAGCAGTTCAATGCTTTTGAAGCGAGAAAGAAATGTTAACGCATTCCTCGTAGCGACGAATCGGCACTCCTGAAGATTTTTTAAAATTCTTGATCACTGTAAGCGTCATTTGGCGTACCTTTAAAGCTTGTTCCGTTATCTCGATGAACAGTGAGCATTTCTCTGCCCACATGTTATCTTTCAAAAACAACTCCAAATATTTTTCATTGATAAGTTTAGCCATTTCAATCTCTGGATTATTTAACTCGAGCGATCGCAGTTTTTGTTTCGTTAGAAACAATGAGAACCTGTAGGGGGTGCATTTTCTGTTTTCAACCATTTCTCCTCTTCGCTTAAATCTTTTCATTGGGCCAGCAAATTATTTGGACAAGTTTTATACAACTTCTTTCTACAAACCTTTGAAAGCACTGCTGTTCTATTTTAACCCCGTCAAAATCCATCCACTTTACGTGACATGTATTACTTTCCAGGTAATTTAAGAACGAAGAGTCAATGAGTACCTAAAAATTACAGTTCTGCATCTATCGTTAAGTGATTAAATAATTATGAATAATTATCACATTTTTGAGTACAAGCCCTCTGAAGCAGTTACGCGCGAGGAGTTGATGTAGGTTATCAAATAACGAAGACGGAACTGGCTGATGCCTCGATGTATGAGTTCGATGCTCGGGTAAAAGCAAATCCTGAATACATCGTATTGAAAAACTGAAATTCTGCAATATCAATCTATCTTTTTTTGATGCATACATCATATATCGCATCTCGTCCACCTTTGTATTTTAATCGATTCTCTTTAGGTATATCATTGACATTCGAAAAACCGATTGAACATATGTAATTGACCGCATTATATGCGTGAAACAGTTGAAACGCATGTCCATGCTGGTTCTGAAATAGGCTAATATCGCTAATGCATTGCTTAGCATACATAGATGATTTACGGTGTTCACCTCAACAATTCTTAATTCATTAGCCTCATACTTTGGAGTTCTCGACAATTGAAATTTGGCAATTTCTCGAATTCGACGATTCACCAAACTCAACTCATCCAAATCTCTTCTGCAGTGAAATTTGCGATGATCAACAGTTGAACTGGCAAAAAAAATGAATAGCTCACATCTCTAAGTAGACGAATATCTGCAGCATGCAGTCATCCGACAGACTCGAAAGCATGATTGCTTCGCTGAATGGAAATGTGAGTTCGAATGGAAGTACTCTAGTGTACTGTTAAGAGACGCTATGACTCGCGATTCGCGCCTAAAAAATTTTCAAATCTATACCAGAAGTTTCGTTAGAGAAAGTTCCAGATGTTTCCGGAACATTCGAGAACTTTCTATAGGGAAGAATCCAGAACGTTCTAGAACTTTCCATGAAGAAAAAAAACCGTGAACATTCTAGAGCTTTCACAGAAAACACAGGGCATGCCGTAGAGATTCAGGGCCTATCTAATTGTTCGAATTATGCTGATCGCATACATTGGTTCTTACTCGTTTGGATGTTTATCTCGTTAAGATGTGGACTCCATACGCGCATGGCACGAACAGTGGAGTGGGAGATGGCGAAATGAAAAAGCGAAGAGAAAGAGCAATAGCTGTTCACAAATGAAGAATGGGAAGCCTTAACCTGATTGCGGCCACTGATTCCTCAAACCAAATCGAAAGTAAGTAGGGTACGGTGAGGAGAAGAGCAAGCAGTGAGGAGGATGGAATAACTGACAACTGTAGAAAAGAAAATGGAAATGTAAGTTCGAATGGAAGTACTCTAGTGTACTGTTAAGAGACGCTATGACTCGCGATTCGCGCCAAAAAAATTTTCAAATCTATACCAGAAGTTTCGTTAGAGAAAGTTCTAGATGTTTCCGGAACATCGATTTAGCTTTATATAGGGAAGAATCCAGAACGTTCTAGAACTTTCCATGAAGATTCCAAAAAAAACCGTGAACATTCTAGAATTTTCACAAAAAAAAACACAGGGCATGCCGTAGAGATGCAGATCCCATCTAGTTATTCGAATTATACTGTATCAATTTGCGGGCAGGAAAGGACAAGGAAGGGGTTAGGGTTAGGCGGTTCAGTGGGAAAGGATTAGATGCCAACAAAGGTTAGGGACGGGGCTGTTGGTCAGGGGACAGGTACGGTAGGTCACGGTAGGTCACGGTAGGGTAAGGATATATCCAGACATTGGAGAGGCAACGGGAACAGGCGATCAGTGTGATTGTATCAGAGCGAAGTGAGAGGAATAGAGGGGCGGATGGGATGAGAGCTAGGATAGCTAGGAGATGAGTCTCTTTCAGAGGTCTTCTGAGATATCGCAGGTGGCCCTTTACAAACTGTTCAACGTGCTTCGATTTCAACCAAACTTTGGTGGTTGATGTGTCCAGTGACCAATAACACTCAGTTGACGGGATTTGGCCGGAACGTGAAAACGGCCTAAAATCCGGCTCCGGACGTCTCAAATATTCGAGAAATCATATAATCAGTCAAACAAGCTCAGTCAAACTACAAACTTTTTCAAAAGCTGAAAATTTCCGCCTCGGGGAGGTGATTAACTGACTTTTATAACAAAATATTTTTCGAAAATTTTTCGTCTACAAATGGTTGATAATGTATTTTCCAGATCAAATAAATGATTGGGGCTAAAAATATTCTCCCGCATTTAGATGAGATCGAAGTGGAATATGAATTTAGAACCCTTTGGGCATTTTGAGTCACAAAACGAGGCAAATCGAAGGATAGATTTTTGAGCTATATCTCTTCAAACCTTGCCAATCGCGTGTTTTTGCACATTTTGCTCTTGTGGGAACTTGCCACATCGAAATCATCTATGGGAAATCTTCACGGAAACTTGTTACATCTCCATACAAACTTTTATCATCACAGATATCGAATCCAAGACGACTTTTTTCGGGCCTCAACCATGAACCCCGGGTCATGGTCCAAAATGCACCTTGAAAGTAATGTTGCAGAAACTTCAATTACTATACGGCATTACACCAGACACCAGCCCAGTAGTATACAGTATTCCGATTATCGCAAAGTGGTTTTTTTTCAATATTTATATTTTAAAGTCAGTTCTCGATTCCACGGTAATCGGAATACGGTAACCTGGGTTACTGTATACTACTGGGTAGGGTTGACCGTTCGGAAATCGGAAAGGCCGAAATTGACTCATCGAAATCACTCTCTTTCCGGAAAGAGACTCAATCAGCACCTTTCCGAAATTATTCCGAAATTCCCCCTTTGTTCGATACTCTTTCACCGCTCTCGCACAGCTCAAAATGAGAATTAATTGATTTCGGACGAATTTCGGAAAGATCATTTTTGACTCTCTTTCCGGAAAAGAGAGATAATTGAATCAACAATTTCGGATTTTCGATTTCCGTTTCGTTTCGTCAACCCTACTACTGGGCTGGTGTCTAGTGTATTGCCGTATAGTAATTGAAGTTTCTGCAACATTACTTTCAAGGTGCATTTTGGACCATGACCCGGGGTTCATGGTTGAGGCCCGAAAAAAGTCGTCTTGGAATCGACTTCTGTGATGATAAAAGTTTGTATGGAGATGTAACAAGTTTCTCTGAAGATTTACCATGGAAGATTTTGATGTGACAAGTTCCCACAAGAGCAAAATGTGCAAAAACATGCGATTGGCAAGGTTTGAAGAGATATAGCTATCTATCTTCGATTTGCCTCATTTTTTGACTCAAAATGCCCAAAGGGCTCTAAATTCGTATTCCACTTTGATCTCATCTAAATGCGGGAGAATATTTTTGGCCCCAATCATTTATTTGATCTGGAAAATACATTATCAACCATTTGTAGACCAAAAATTTTCGAAAAATATTTTGTTAAAAAAGCCAGTTAATCACCTCCCCAAGGCGGAAATTTTCAGCTTTTGAAAATGTCTGTAGCCTAAGTTTGACGGATTTTATGATTTTTCGAATATTTGAGACGTCCGGAGCCGGATTTTAGGCCGTTTTCACGTTCCGGCCAAATCCCGTCAACTGAGTGTTACTGGTCACTCGACACATCAACCACCAAAGTTTGGTTGAAATCGAAGCACGTTGAACAGTTTGTAAATGGAGGGTATGAATTTCATGCAATCTCTCAGAAGACCTCTACTATGATGTGCTCCCGACTGTGGTTCCTTAACCCCTATCAAGTTCCTGAAAGGGGAATCCTGGCAAGGCTTCCCTTATCTCTGATCCTAGTCAGTGCCAATAAGGGAATGGGAATGCACACGGAACGAGAGTTCTCTCAAGGCGCTTGCGCGGCAACTCCAACTCAGACAAGCATCTCGCTTGCCGTGAAACACAACTGAGAGGACAATCTAATGACGCAAGAGGGAAGAGAGTGAAAGGATCGGGAACGATGGGATACAAAATAGGGATGAGCGATCGGCATCATGCGAGCATTGTCTATTATCCTTACAGTGTCCCCTGAGCGAAGGCGAACAATTAGATAAGGGGATAGCGTGACACAACAATAATGATCCCACATGAGCCGGGCAAAGACCGCTCCAGTTAGATGTTTCGAACTCCTTATGTATCGCTCCATTAGCCAGTTTACGCAAGGGCGCGAATAGCATCCCTTGTCCCTTTGTTAGGCAGGTTAGATGGCAATCTTGCTCTACTTGGGAATCTTCATCGGTTCACACCTAACAAGTCATGATAGACGTGTCTTGCCGACACACTCCGAGGGCCAATAAAAAAACGAAGCGAAAATGGGATCTAAGGTACGATAAATGAATGCGAATGGGTCAAGTTCTAATGAAACGAAGCAAATACTATCCTCGTTATCTTTCAACCTGACAAAAGGTAGTGCCTGGGTGGGAGGAACCCCGCACACTAAATCTTCATGGGGCACCCGAGACTACCGCCTTTCACAGGAATCGAAAACGGGCCGTAATCGAATAGAATACACAATCAAACAATGGGGGACTGGGGAAAATGTGAGAAGCACACCTCGGGGTCACCGGCGTGAACTATTCACAGGGAAGAGCAGCGTGCATCTCATTTGGCAGGGGAAAATAGATCAAAGAAGATCAATGCGTTTTACAGAGATCGTCAATCGTATTTTCTAGATGGAGCAACAATTAGGTAATTTGCATTCAGAAAAATTAATAACTTTCCGCACTTTCTTGATCAGTCTTTCTTCATTCTCGCCGAAATCACTCATTGCGAACGGTCGTTTCGCCTTATTCTGGTACTTTTTCTGTGTTTTTGTTCGTATTTGGCCAACAGTATGGGAGCGATTATATAGGAAGGAGCGAATCCCAGAAATGAGAGAACCACAAACACCGAGAAGGGAGCACTTATGGAAGAGTAGATCAATGGGTATAGTGTCAAATGCACGAGAGAAATCAATGAAGGCTACAGAGAAGTAATGTCCTTTGTTTAGGGAATGGTGCCATTGGGAGAAAGGCTTTCTTCATACGAATCAGTCTGAAGTCTACTCGAGTCTACTCGATTCACGTGCTAAATATTCATTATCCTTCTTTCAGGCCTCGATGCAATCCGCTCCCACCTCCGTCGAGGAGGCCGAGCAGCGATTCAGGGCTCACGAAGAGTTCGAGTTGGAATTGAAGGAGAGACAGGCGGATGTTGACGCTCTGACGAAGGGAAGGAGAAAGGACGGGGAGAGGTATGCTCCATTCTAAAAGTAGTTGAGTGCGGCCTTTCTGCAAGTGTACCAAAATCATGACTTATTCTACAGAGACTGCGTTGCCGACGCTCTGGCGGACAAATGGCGTCGTCTCTGGGGCGATTCGATCGGGCACGCAGCACAATTGGAGAAGGACCGAGCACTGCAGGAGGAGTTGAAGAGGCTGGAAGGATGGAAGTTCGACGATTGGAGGGTACGGTATTCGACTTGATCGATAACTGACTGAATAATCGTCATACGGTAACTGAAGCGTTGCAGGACCGCTACGTCGAGTGGAACGACCATGGAAAGGCGCGAGTCAACGATTTGTTCAGGTACGGTAGTTACGGTCGTTATCGATTGATTGATGAAGCTGCAGTATCCCATTGCAGACGCCTCGATCGATCCAGCACTGGAAGCGTACCAAGAGAGCCGTTCATTGATGCGATTCTTGC
Source organism: Pristionchus japonicus (assembly GCA_900490845.1). Lineage (NCBI taxonomy): Eukaryota > Metazoa > Nematoda > Chromadorea > Rhabditida > Neodiplogasteridae > Pristionchus > Pristionchus japonicus. The sequence goes on along the minus strand of LS512915.1, from coordinate 4,991 downwards.
GTCAAGTAAGTGTTTGATCTTTGAAGTCTCATGCTTGACATTTTCAGAATTCCCCACTTCCCGACTGGAAATGGCCAAGGTGGCAGACAACTTCGATAAAGGTTGATGGCATGATCAATGCGAAGGAGTTCATCAACTCACTCAAGATTGGAAACAAGAAGGTACCGTATGATTTATAATTAGGATACAGTAGGATTGGAGTAATTAGGATACAGTGGGACATAGTGAAAAATCAATATTCTTCACAGAACGCGCCTCCCCGATCACCCGAAGAGCAGAAGCAAATGATCAAGAAGGAAATGACTAGGAGAAGGGATCAGTGCAGTTGCCAGCACAAGTTCCGAATCGATCACGAAGAGGACGCGCCTGGAAAGGTACGGTAGGAGTACGGTAGTCATTGACTGGTTATGGTGCAATCAGGGTACGGTATTGAATTCTCGATTGCAGGCTCAGCCCAAGTCTGATGGAGGCGTGCTGCAGACTTACAGGGTGAGTTACGACTGCTTTTTTTTTGTAGAAATAGCAAGCTTTCTCACCCTACTATCGCCTAATGTTTCTCTCTGTCAATCAATATCTCATCAATCCTAACAGTTCCCTCTGTCCTGGTTCTCGACATCTAGTCTGACCAGTGGCGAGGCCCTCGAGGGAGTGCTTACTAACTCCTCTCCTAACACGAGGAGGAAGGTATACGGTATCGTGTGGTGTGTGCCAGATTATCGATTGATTGGCCGGATCGATAGATTTCAGTTCTCGATTCCCGTCCCGTTCTCTGAGTTTGTGTCATGCTAGATTACATTCTGTGTTGTACCAATGTAGATTCAGATTTGAGCATTATTGTAGCGGTACTGTATCGCTCAAAAATATCGATTTTCCAGTTCGGTGACCAGCAAATCCGTCGAATGGTGCGAATCCTGCACACCACGGTGATGGTAAGAGTCGGCGGAGGATGGGAGCCGCTGGATGAGTTCCTCGACAAGCACGATCCCTGCAAGGCCAGAGGTACGGTCGATGCACCACCCGTTCGCATCGGAATCTGAGTTTTTACAAATATTAATCGATAATTGCAGACCGTACCAACACGTCGATCTACCAGCGCTTCTACGATGATGTCAGACCGGCACATGCTGCTGATAAGATGTACGAATTCACCAAGATGCACCATGCGAAGGAGGATTACGGTAAGTACACTACGATGGTTGATTAAGAACTGACTCGATTACGGTAATCTTCTCTGCAGGATCGCCCAGCACCTCCTCTGCATCTCACCACGGTCATGCCCACTCTTCCCCTCGGGAATCCGTTGCCGTGGTCAAGCCGTTCGCTCATAGTGGCACGCAAGGACCAGCTAAGGGGGTACGTTAGCAACTCATCAGGCATACGATAGTGCAATCGATAACTGATCTATTTGCAGATTCGCGAGAAGACCGAAAAGCGAAGTGTTCCGATGTACGGTGAAAATCGATTCGCTAGGGAGCGAGCTGATTCGCAGGAGTTACTCGGTACGTCAAACTCTAGTCGAACGTCTAGAAGGCGCCGATCCAGAGTATCGTCGCCAAAGTAGCGGATTGATGCGATGTTGCATCAGTCAATAGAGGCGTGAGGATGGCTTGGCACTTCTTCGATTTTCGGCCCAGACGATCCTCACAGAGTATTCCTTCCCTACCCTTCTCAATCCCCGCCTCACTTTCCTCTCAACGCGCTCTAGTCTGGGCCAAAAATCGAAGAAGTTCCGATGGCTTAACCCCATCACATTACCTAGTCATGATGCAACCTTGAATGAGCTATCTTCCTCCATTACAGACTCGTCTCGACCCTCCTCACGAGCTGCTTCTGAAGTCTCAGAATCTGAACGACCGACGAGAATTCCCTCGTTGAGATCGAGAAAAGGCCAGAGATACAACCCGCCCTCGGCCAGAAGCCAGAAGTAGATCTACAGTAACCCAATATCAAACAGTCTACAGTAACCCGTAGCGATTGATTGCTCCTCACCGGTCATCCCGCTTCGAGGTTGCTGTAGTTGAGAGCAGTTGTTTCCTTATCCCAGTGTTTAGTTTCAAATGTCGAGTATTTATTATTGTTGCTCATGTTTAGAAGATTATTGTATGTGCTTTTTCTTATCGATTATCATTGTCTATCGTATTATTTCCAGTTCAAGTGTTTGCCGATTGCAATAGGATTCAATGTAGTGCCTTAGCGGAATCCTCACACCGTTTTGGTCTATACTGCAAACCATTTCGATCAATAGTATACAGTACTCCATTATGAATTTGAACCCCCTTTGATTATCGATAGTGGTAGGGCGCAATTGAATTCTCTAGGGGACTCCTCACACCGCTAGGGACTAAATTGCGCCTCTGATCGGTCGATATCTCGAAGTTTACCCAATACATTGTCTATCATATCCCAGAACCTACTTACTAGCTGTTGGTGTAACGAGAACCTTGGTGAATAATAGTAATAAGCGTGCATCTAATAATTTCAGTTTCGTTTTCTTGACATTCTTCCTGTGATTATCGATTATTGAGTTTCTACCGAATCCCCTAACTAGATTGTGTATTGTATTCGCACGAGTTTTCTCTTTGCTAGACACATCACTTCCGCTAATAATGTTCAGAAGAGTGCTAATAAATTACGTACATTTGAACACTGTTCTATGCAAGGGAAGGAAAGGGAAGGTGTGAGAAATACATGCAATCGTGACCTTGGAGCACGATGACACTAAAGTGATAACAAATAAATCAGCGAAAATCACGTGACGATATCACGAATTGAGTGAATTCAGTTTGATCAATACAAATTTCGTGGTACCGTATACAGATATTATTGCGCTAAATTTAAAATTTGAATATTCCGTGTAGGACTCCCTAGGTAACCTTGGCAAATCTTGAGGAAGGTGTATTGATCGTTTCGTTGTTTCATTTCCGTGTTTCTTTGTTCGATTTCTCGTTTACTTGGTCAAATGGTGTCCTATGGATGTTTTTATTGAACGTTCGTCACGATAAACCGCTCGCAACGGCTCCCGAAAGCTCATTCCGCCTGTACTCACGTTGCTGATTTGTTTCGTAATTTTTTGCCATTGCGTACTCGATCATTCCAGTCTGCATGCTATTTTGATGGCTTCCAAGACGTGCAACGTGGACAATGCGGAACTCGAGCATCTGGAGTACTATGAGAACAACAGCAAACGCCACAAAGGTTTCATTTCACCTTGCTAA
>LS512896.1:67491-77615 GCA_900490845.1 Pristionchus japonicus | reverse complement strand
TGGAATGAGAGGGATGCTGGTCCGGCGAACTGAAGTAGTGCCCCTCCTCCCCTCTCTCCCCTCCTCACCGTCTGGTTCTTGTCTCCCTTGTAGATGAGTGCAGACATCACATCCACACTCGCCAAGATCGACGCTCGAGAGATTCCAGAGTACTCATCCATTATGGCCACTGGACCAGCCGACAGATTCTCTAACTGAACGACTACGGTAATATTTGAGGGATATGGTGGTTACCGTACCCGAGAGATGACACGAATGATTTTGAGCAAATTGCGGGCGGTTGATTGCGTGAAAGTGGCCTCCCATGGCGTCAGTTGGACCATACATGTAATCTGAGATGACGGTAGGTTACGTAACGTTACGGTGGTTACGGATACGGTAGCATCTTACATGGGAGTTGGAACATCCCTCCGGCAGTACTTCCAGAGTAGTCACACTCTCCTTCTGCACTTGCTCCGTCTAGAGATCATCGATCGATAAGTGAACGAGACTACGGTAGTCATGCTACCGTACCTTCTTGTTGCACACTGCCATGTTGCCGTAGTTCTTGAAGTCACCATTGTTCGTCGGCCAGAAGTCGGGATACATCTCCTGGAGTACGGTAGGATTGGAGGGAGTACGGTAATCGATCGATTACCTGTCCATTCTCAGTCTTCTCGCACAGAACGACGACACAGATGACCTTGTGATGGAAGATCATCGTCCAGAAGTCTTCGATCGTTGACTCCAACGGTGTCTGAGATACGGTAGGATACTGCATCAGGAGGGTTACGGTACCTGAGTGAGAATGTACTGTCTCGCGATCCTCGTTTGATCGTACATCCACGATGCATTGATGTATTGTTTCTCCTCGGGGAGAGAGACTCTACTATCGTCACTGCACGTCGTTGGGTCCTGACAAGAATACAGTACACCCATAACGATTCACATCTACCGTACCTTGAGCCGATTCTTCGTCGCATTAGCCCTGAAGGCCTTTTCTCCGAAAGTTGGGCTCTTGTATGGCTCAATTTCCTTCTTGTACTCTGCTTTAATACCGTCGATGCCTGGAAATGAGTACTGTAGATACGGTAGGTACAATTTGCGCCACACTTACCCATTTCCGAGTACTTCTTCATAAATTCTTCCGCGTTTTTCTTGCCTTCGGGGGTCCAATTGGCGTCTTTCTTCTTTTCCTCTTCCTTCAATCGATACATACAGTACTCCTTCCTCTCTACTACCGTATCCCTCCACCTACAGTACCTCAACAGTCGCTCTTCTCGTCTTCTTCTTGGCAGCTGCCGGTACCTTCGACTGTGTCTTTGTCTTGGTTCCATCTCCCTCGAGAGTTGCCCTCTTTCTGATCTGAAAGAGTACGGTACTCGAGGAGTATTGATGAGAATGAGTAGTATTGATGAGCATTGATTCACCGTAGTCAGCAGATCACTTACACGGGTCATCGTGGTCACCCTTCTTCGTCGAGTGAAAGATAGAGAATGGGAGGAGAACCATCAATCGAGTCGACCATCGATGAACTAGTCAAATCAATGGATTAGATGAGATGAAGTGCATTCACTCATTCTCCCTGTGCTATTCCCTATCCACCGGTTTCTTGGAACTGTTTTTTGAACAAAGTGCCAAAAGATGACCTTTCCCAAAAAATAGAAAATACTTGAAAGCAAAATGAAAGACACAAAGTCGTTTTCAATACATTTATCAAATATTTGCAACTCAATAAATAGTGTGGATGAATACAGACAGATACGAGTGGACAGGGAGAGATACAAACCGGAAGAGCGGGAAGTGGATAGATGATACTTATTCGTACTGGCAGTTAGTCTCTGCAATGCTCCAATCTCCAATGATTGGCTTCTGAGTCTGAACTGAAGCCTTCTCCGTCTTTCCAACCACTCCGATCTCGAATTCATTGTCTGCCAGACAATCGTGGTAGATGGCCAATTCCACTGCACGGCGGAGGATCGATTCTGCCTTTGCACGGTTCAGAGTAGTCTTCTGAAGGAATACAGGTTACGGTATGATATTGATTATCCATGCAGTGAGAGTAGACTTACATCTCTGGTCTCATCCTCGATGACCTGGGTGAGCAGATGGGAGGCAATTCCAGTTGCAGTGTGCTTAGCCTCGAATGCTACTCCCTGAGAGAGACAACGTTAGTGGACGGATTATTATAAAGACGATGGCGGGTCAAGATCATTCTCGTCGTACCTTCTGAGTGATATGGCCGAGGAATGGCTTTCCTCCATCCTCGTTGTCTTCCCATCCCGCAACGATGAGTGTGTTCCAGAAGGGGTTCATTTTGCAGCGACTGCAATTCATTCTCTTTGTATCTCATTCACATACCATCTTAATCAACACAATCACGTGCAATCACTCACGAAGAGTACATGAGCGAGGTGAGGAAGGCGAAGAGAGCAGACGGGTTCAGCTTCTGTCCCACCACAGCCCACTTCGACACCTGTAATCATCTCCCCTCTCTTCCTCTCTTCCATCAATCGACTCTCACCTGTCTCTCGATGATATTCTGCAGAGTGTGGAAATCAGCGTGATCTCCAGAGAAGGCGACGATCACTCGGTCGTTCACCTTGTACTGACGAGTCACATTCTGCAATCATCATTCACATGATCCCTCATCATAACAACTGATCAATAGTAGGACGGGTAAAGTACCTTGTATCTGGCAGACTTTCCGTACGAGACGACGGTATCGCTCATCACGGCGACTCCCTCATCATACACCACAGCGACCACGGAAGTTCCCGTGCACGTAGGGTTACTGTAGAGAGATTAGATAATTGGAATAAAATCATAATTGTTCCTTACAATTAGAAATGTTATGGAAAAAGAAACTCACAGAGTGTTGGTGTGGTATCCACCGTACTTTCCTTCCATTGTTCACCTGCCTGAAGTAGACGATTGTGATACTTGCTTCGCTTCGATAGCGAGAGACAGATATGATCATGGTTCCGAACCAATAACAATCAAATAAATATGGAACAAATTGATTCATAATCTTTTATACTCAATATAACAACAACACAACAACAAATTAGTGATTTGGATTGAGTCACCCGTTAATATACAATCTATCCATTCATTAGTCCTACTCAATCAATCTCTTTCCTAGACCGATTCTTCCTCCATTGCATTCTCTTCCACTCCTCCTTCGTTGCCCTCTTCAGTGTGCACCAGATGGGAGAACTTGTACTTGTGTTCTGCAATGATTCCCTCTCCCCTTTCTTCTCTTCCACTCACGATTGCAATCCTTCTTCTCATTCCTGCATGTCCATCTACAACACTTCTTGCACATGACTCCCTTGCATCCCTGAGAGGCTGGCTGTCCACAACGGGCACACGGAGGAAACTTCAACTGCAATTATCACTACTTGATTCGTTATTACAGAATAATTATACTAACCTTAATCTCTTTCTTGATAGTCTTCTCAGCCTGAAGTGCTCTCCTCTCCCTCTTCTTCATCTGTCTCACACTCAATCCACTATCTGCTGCCTTCACTCTCATCTCTTCCTTCTTCTTCTCCTTCTCACTCAATCCCTCTCCTCCCTCCTTCTCCTTCGTCAGATCACTCAATCGAATGTATGGCTTGCACAACCAATGGGGAGTCAGAGCGACCACGGAAGACTCCAATGGACGGAGGCCATCTCTGAATAAGATACATTCAGAATCACGGAAATAAACTGATTCAAAGGAACTTGACGTTTATTGATAAGACAAAAAAAATGAACAAATTATTAAAAACAAAACTAACGCGACATCCTTGTAAACCTTGGCAGCATCTTCTTCACTATTCCTCGATTCTTCCATTTCTCTCACTTCCTCTACTCGTCTTCCCAATTCATCGATCGCCTTTAAAAGATTCATTGATAGATGGATACTAAATTACGATCCCACCTCTCTGAATTTCTCGATAGTGTGCACGAGCGAGATCTTCTGTCGCAGATCTTCGTGTTCGAGTAGACTGACAATCAATAAATCAAACGATAATAATCAATCAATAACGAACCTGTACTGGCATATTCTGAAGAGATGAGCTCGGATGGCACTAACATCTGCATCGTATTTACTCGCGTACTCGAGATATTCAAGTGCAACCTCAAGGAATACATTTTTACAATGCTCATATCACATAAGCGTACCTTGTAACTAATAGGATGAGTTCCTTCGAACAGGTATGGATTATAGAGTATCCCCTCTGCTGCCATCACTGCATTCGCTCCTGTTTCAGTTATACATCGATCAATGTCACCTCCCATCTTAAATTGTCATCATTATTTTTGTTTCGTGTTTAGGCCATGCTAGAATCTGCCACAACTAACTCTCACCTGGATATTACCATTGGCAATAACAGGAACGTCCACTACTTCGACCACATCTCTGATACGCGTCCAATCTGCTAAACCAGTGTTGACTCCCTGAATGACGAGATAGCCCAAGTTCGTTCGATATGCCAACCTTCATTTCTCTAGTTCTTCCATGAACTGTTAGCATTGAGGCTCCTGCATTCACTAATCTCTTGGCGTATTCCTTCGTCTGTTCTCGATCTTCCCTTAACTACAACTGTTGAATGAGACAGGATCGGAGAAATTCAACCTGATACGAATCTTCGCCGAAATTGGGAGTTTGCAGTAGTCTCGCACAGCAGAAAGAATCGAACAGATCAGATCTACTTCGTCCTAGAATTATAAATGAATTACAGAGAAGAGAAACCATGAACTAACCTGGAGATACGATCCGTAATGCCCTCTCTTAGCAACATTCTGGGGGCAGCCAAGATTGAGATCCACTCCATCACACTTTCCCTCTACTAGTCGACAAGCATCTCTGATCGTATTCGGTTCATTGCCACAAAATTGGACGATGACTGGTCGATCAGAAGTATATGTCGAGAGAATGTTCTTCCTGAGAAGAAATTAATTATAAATTAGTAACATTCCTACCTGTATGTTGTGTCTGTCGTGAATAAATGAGCGTGAATCATGGGAGTGTAGGTTAGATGCGCCCCATGTGCCCTCATCATCATTCGGAACGCTAGTTCACTGCAAATCATAAAGTTAGTTCTCAAACATACATAAATAAATGCAGCTCACCTTTGATCAACCATAGGAGCAACAACGTTCTTGATACCACATCGGCTCAAATATTCCGACCAAAATCTTTTCTTGGAGTCGATTTCTTCCGTCGAGCATTTCACCAATTCGCCGAGAGCTTCCGACTTCGGGATTCGGTAAACTTGTTCCACTGAAGAAGCGACATTAGGAGCACCATTTTCATGGTCGACCATAGCGGAATCTGAAAAGAAACAAATGATAGTTGCGAAAGGAATTCAAACCCGAAAAATGATGACAAAGCCGGAAAAGCTAGCCGGAGAAAATGTTTATCGAGTACTGTACCACACGGTCGATTAGATAGTGAGTTTCTAAAATTTAAAATTTTCGCAAAATTTTATTTTGAAGAGAGCTTTCTCTAGAACCGTTTCTTCTAGCACGCGATGGATAATGAGCTAATGAAGATATCAGAAATGATCAAATCAGGTAAATATATAGTACTGTATGATATTCTAGACAACTTAGTTTTAGCAGAAATTTTACGTCTTGCAAATATTAGGCCATCTTCGTCAGTAAAGAGTCTGGTCATTAATCATATGCCTTGATCAATAGAATAACATTCCAGCTCCAATCAAAGGGCATCCATGGATGGCAACACCACTTCCTATGGTGGAGTGAGAGAGCGTGTCAATCGGAGAGAGTGGGCGAAGGGAAGGGAGAGGGAGGTCAACCCTCGCTCTCTCCCTTCCCTCCCTTCCCTTCTCCGTTCATTCACTCGATGAATCCTCCTTCTCCTATCAGACATCTTCCTCTCCACTATGATCGTCTGACAGCCCTTCCCTTGTTCGAGTAAGTGTTTATTGTCCTATTCCATCTCCATTCCATTCTCTCAGAGGATCTAAACCATTGGATCTTCTCGATGTATCTCCCACTACTATTTTCTTCCGCGGACCCCAGGTAACTTTCCTTATCCTCTTCTGCTTTCCTCTTCCACACTCAATCCTCTCTTCAGAAGCCTTCTCGCACAATCATCACTGTAGATATCGAATCTGAAATCTTTTCCGATCCAATCGTTCTTCCTCTTCCCGATCAATTCGTTATCGAAAAATTCAAGGTAGATCGTATCTACCTTATCAATCGATAATCAATCAATACACAATCAGGTGATCGATCCTATCACTGCTATCTCCGTCATTCAATCCACTCATGATTACGGTAGGCGAGTTGCGGTCTTACGAGCATCTGATTCGGGATGGGAGAAGATCGAATTGATCTCATTGGTTAGTCATTTCCTTCCCTTGTTTTTTTTTCCATTAGGGATGTATCATGTATCACGCTAGTGTTATTCCCGATTCTCTACCCAGATAGTTCTGATTGCTAGAAAAATGTCAAATCATGATTATAGGATGGTTTCAGATGGAGAAAGAGTGGATTCATAAGCAATATCTCGACCTACTCATTCACTTCAATCAAACAACTTTCTACATTATGGAGAACCATAAGGACTTCATTCCCAATCCACACATGCCTGATTTCTTTGATCCACTCGTAAGTGCTCTTTGATCGTTCTCTCCATTGATCTTTGATCTTCAGCACACCTTCTATCGAGCCAAGCTCAACGGGGACAGAGTGGACATTCGATTTATGAGAGATGCCCATGATGATGTTTGTTGGCCAGTTAAAATGATGGAAGAACTCGCTTCTTTTCAGATGGAATTTGTAGATCCTCTCTGTTCATTGCTTCCTGATTCTAACAGAATACTCATGGTGAAGACTCTCTTCAATCTCGATTCACTGGACGGTGCAAGTCCAATTGGAACTCCATATCTCGATCAGACAGAGGGATACAGGATACAGGTCAGTGACGCTGTGAAACTGTACCTATTTGTCATTTGCAGTCGATCAATGTCAACTTGTATACGGTGGATCTGGAGATTGAATCGATCGTTAAGAAGGAACTCAAGGTGGATTTCCCTCCCAATCTGCACGTATGCACTGAGACTACAACTGTAGAGGTTAGTCGCGATCAGAGAATTCAGAGTAAATTCTTCTCTACTCAGATGATCGGAAATGAGTTGGTATTCAGTCAACCAGGTGGATGCATCATGTACAATATAGAGGAGGAGACATACACTAAATATACGGTAGGCTATTCCCATCGATCTCTAGCTACAGTACCCTTTCAGATGGGTGATTCATCTCGAGAATACCAAGTGAAGTCCGTGATGGGAGGGAATGGACTATTGGGAATGACAAATGATGGGAATCTATTCCGTGGATACCTCAAGACTGTTCCTTCTCTTCGTGAAATGACGCATTCCATTATTCAAACTGGTATTCCTTCATATCCTTCAGAAGATCTCTCAATCTCTAATACTCATTCACTCATTCGATCTCTCTTTCACTAATCATTACTAATCATTCAATGTACATATGACTGATAAAGTAAGCGTTCGAATTGAAATCATTTATCGTCCTTGGCCTTTTCTTCTATGGCTTCTTTGCGTATCATTTCTACAGTGGTCGATGTGTTTAGAATGGATGAATCCAATGGATAAGGTAGTTCGTAAGCTCGTTTCCAGAGGGGGTTTGCATAAATAGAAAGATGAGGGTAGATTCAAAATACTCCGTAGTGCTTCGTACTCTGTGCTATTCGTTTCAGATCAGATGACATTTGATCGACCTGAAAGACAGATTCCATTCATTCATTCTCTTCTCATTGATCTTACCTCTCTCGGGTCAACTTTGTGTCCATGATCAGACCTCGTCACACTTCTGATTGATCGAGTTGATCGTGTCTGTAATCGATATCAGTTATCTACAGTATCATCTCTCATTTCTCGTCGATCTACCGTAATCTACCGTACCCTGGGTAGTTGTGAGTATTCAGAGGCGGGTCTGGCTCTGTTGCTTCTCCTGTCCTCTCTTCCAGTCAACCATTGGTGGTTGAGTGCCTCAGATGCAGATAATCTCTCCATCGAGTTCGTATTGAGGAGACAATCGACGAATTGCTTGGCCAATTCGGATCCCGACCAGAACTGAAAGGGAAGAGTACTCTGACAGGGAAGATTCTTCATCGGTTCCTTTGTCATCTCTCTTTGACTACAGAAGAAGAGAACTTCCGGTATCTCTCAAGTATACAACACTTCGCACGAGAGAGAACGGTTAGAGAATCGAAGAGAATCGACAGAATTGTGGGAACGATAACGGTTCAAGTAGTTCATTCCTTCCTTTCTCTGATCTTTGTCTTACCTGCGGATAGTACACATAGTTGGCAGTGATGATGTGAGTGTAGAGACGAGATCGGCAATCGTCATCGAAGGGCATTATGCCAGAGAGGAGAATGTAGGAGATCACTCCCACTGCCCACATATCCACCTGAGAAGATTATTTTGAAAAATACATTCATCAGAACCTTCACTGATTCAAAATATCATTTGATAATTCCATCTATCAAGCGGCATCCCCCTCTCCTCACCTTATCCGTGTATGGCACTCTCAACAATAACTCGGGGGCGATGTATTCGGGAGTTCCGCATGTCTCAGTCATCGTCTCCAATGGCATCGTACACTGATGGGCGAGACCGAAGTCTGTGATGAGCAGACTGCAAGAGATCAAAGATCAGAGGTGGAGTTGATCAACAGTACACTGCCTAGTTCAAAACTACTTGTCCGATGATACGAATAGCAATTGAAAATTGAAACAGAACATTCGACTGACCGTGCATTGGGGGATGGGTCTGCATACAATAGATTCTCTGGTTTGAGATCTCTATGTGTGATTCGGATGGAATGGAGATATTGGAGACCCGAGAGAAGCATTCGAGTTGCATCTTTAGCCTCACTCTCGCTGTATCGACCCTGCGAGAAATGCTTTTGCTTTTGTTTTCTTTTTTAAAATGGTTTTTGTTGTTGTTTTGATGTAGAAAATTGATATAGAAATGCAATTCCTTCCAAGCCTCTGAAGAAGAGGCTCACCTTAGCCACGACTCTCTCATACATTTCTCCTCCAGATGCAATCTCCATCACGATGAATAATCGAGTGGACGACTTGAACACCTGAATCGATTCTTCACCTTGGTCCTACCAGGAAGACTACCGTACCTCCTCTAATCGGATAACGAACTGATGTCTAACTCGCGATAGAATCTGCAGTTCATTGTTGATGCTTCCACAGTCGGCAGCTACCAATTTGACAGCAAAGAACTTCTTGGTCATTCGATGTTGAACCCGCACCACCTGAGAATCATTGATCATCGAGAGAGGGGGACGACTACTCTTCCTCCTCAACTTCTTCACTATTCTCAAGTGCTTTTTCGTGTGTTGATCAGCTGAATTGTCTCTCTCTTGGAATGAGAAGAGGAGAGAAGTGTAACTCTATGCTCGGTTCAACGTGTGAAATGGAGACAGATTCACGACAGCCGGAAGAAGGAGGATCTACGATCAACTACCCCCTCCATGACTATTGAGAATTCGAAATGCGAGTGATCGTCTCTTCAATTCACGTGCCCTCTTGCTGGTCACAGAAGCGGGAGAATGTGCGAAATGAAGAAACGATTTCCCGTAGTTCAAATTCTACTATCAATAGAAGGAAGTGACAAACCTGTGAGAATGATCCTTTTCCGATGACAGAGAGTACTTCATATTTACAAACAAGACGCGAGTCCATTCTCATGGCAGCTCTATCCTTGAGGACCGTACAATCTCCCAGAGGCATCTCTCCACCCACCTGCAATGGTTGATCTTTGATCTCTTCCCTTCTCACTCCAAGAGTGGCAGTTCAATTTCCTCCCTCCTAACCTTCACTGACTCGCTGTTTTTGCTCCCTTTCCCCCATCTACTCTAACCACAAGAGGTCGTTTGGGAGAGGGTTGAAGGGGGGGGGGGGGGGAGAGATGGAGAGAGGGGACATCTCATCTGTTTCAACCCCACCCCGATTGTGTCCATGCAACTGAGAGAGAGAGCCATTATTTATCAGAGTGAAGGGTGCCCTCAAAAGCCAATTAATCACCCTCTGATTGTGGTGGAGGGAGAGGGGACACAAGGGGGACTCAAGGGGGGAG
>LS512896.1:9814-22300 GCA_900490845.1 Pristionchus japonicus | reverse complement strand
GCTTGGCCATACCGGGTCCACCGAGTCCTCCACCCTTGGGGAGACGGCCAGAGTCCTCGTCCTTAGGAGGAGGACCGCACACCGTGAGGGAGACGATGTGCTCTCCACGCAACAGAACGAAACCGAGTGTTCGCTTCTCCTCTCCTTCCGTCTTTCTGCCTGCCTTCGGCTTGATCTGACGGAACTCCTCGCAATCGGATAGAAGCACGTTCATGTGCTTGTCGAAAGCTGCAATCATTGTTATTGCCATAACAAGTTAAAACAGTAGAACTGGAATCAAAATTGATTTTGAAACTAACCTTTGAAGTATCCAACAAAAGTCCTTCCATCTTGCAGAACGACCTTCATCTGGAAGTTCAGATGCTGCATCATCTTATTATTCTTTGAGATCGTCATTTTGATTGTGGAGTGGTTCGGAGTACCTGGAAAGGATTCGAATTGCAAAAAAATCGAAAATTCAATGACAAAAAATCGAATTGAAACTAATCGCGAGCGAGTTGAGTAGCAGCGCTTTGAAGAGAATTAAATAGGAATTACTCAAGCTATCGCCCATCAATATCAGTAGCAATAAAGCTTCAAACGAGGGATGCTAAATGATAGTAAGATTCACTCAAGTATTCGGCGTTGCTAGGCGATGAAATGTAATACGAAAAACGGTTACAATGAAAATTATGTTTGACCTATGGAATGGTCACAGTATCAAGGAGCTTAAAAGGAGAAAACATCAAAACAATAGCAACAATAATCGATTTTAAAAGTGTTTTTGCGTGTTTTTCGAAAACGACTCGAATTTTTCAAAAAGCTCGCGCGCCACAAAATTTAGTCTGGCGAATATTTGGCGGACGAAACCGCCACATTGCAGGATGACGTAAATCCGTATAGGACAAGAAAACTTTCAAAAAATTTCGGCATTATTTTAGAACAAATTAATTTTTATATTTTTGATATTCAATGTTCTAACTGGGGCGATAGGCATCCATAGCGATAAACAATTCTTTCGGAATGAAAGAAACAAGGATATTTCAGACCACACGGATTCGAGCTACCGTAATCCTGTCATTGGCGCATCAATCCTCTACTTCATTGATCCGAATATTAATTAACTGTATTCTCTGAATTCCTTCATCAAACATTCTTTTGTGAGTGGGAGGAGTTGGGGTGGGATTGAGTCTCGCAAGGGGAAGAGTGATGGCTTTTTGTCTTTGGTGATCTCATGGGATTTGGGGGGAAGCATTCATAATCGACGTCCTCCCATTCTTCTCTATCTTCATCCAGTAGATCTTCTTCTCCATCTCAGAAGTGAGTCCAATTCTCTCTCTTCTCTACCCATTTATTCGTCCCCTTCTCTCCCTTTCAGTGTTATCTGATGATCACAATGCCCCTCAGTCCACTATGGAAGCTGCTTCCGTCCTATGGAACATATCTCGCGCTTTCCTAGCTCGACTTCTATTCGTCATCCATTCAGTGGCTACGGTAATGCCCGTCTGTCGATCGATGACCACCGTACTCTCAGGTGTGGCAAACGTCTCTCGTGACGGATGCAGAATGGTTATGGGGATTCGCTCTCCTCATTCTGTTGGTTGTCTTCGAGGGAAGTCACACCATCATAATGAGAGCTGGAGACGAGAGGAAATGGTAAGAGGAAAGAGTTTCAGAATAGTGGAGTTCAATCTCTTCTCAGGTTCTGCACTTCGGTCCTTCTGTATGTTCTAGCCACAGCTCCTCCGATTTGGATGCTCGAGAGACATCTCTGCGACCAACGATTAGAAACTTCACTCAAAGCCTCAGAAAATGCTATAGGTAAAGTATTATCATACCGTAGTGAAAGATTAAACTAATTTCAGCAGCTACCGTGGATCCTATCCTGGATCCTGGAGAGAAGAGCGAAGTGTTACGAGTACAGATTGTGGAGCAGGTATACGGTAGTTACTCCCTTATCGATCTACCGTACTCTTCTCAGGTCATGTTGGTCGTACTTATTCTGGGTCGACTAGCTTCCTGCGGAAGCTGCGCCCTCCGGGGGCGCCTGCCGCGGGCTGGGCCTCGCTACGCTCGACCCCCTTCGCTCCGCGGTCGGCATGCCCCCTTCGGGGGCGCGCCGACCGCTTCGCTAGCCGCGCACGGCCACGAATGAAATCATTCTCCCCTCTCCCTCTCTCGTAATTGAATCACTCTTCCTCTCCCCTTTATTGCTTTTCGCTAATAGGATCAAACCCCCGAGAATCTTCGGACAAGAAATTGGAAACGCGTCTAGGTATAGGCGATGGCTGCTTCCCAAGGGAGAAATTTCATCGGAACAACTCTCTCAGATCCTTCTGGCCTATCTCGTGAGTTTCCCATTGAAGAGACCATCCAAACACACCCAAAACAACTTGTGCATTCCTAGAGTCATTCCATTCCATTCCATTCCCCCAAATCTCAGAAGAGACTAGAGATTCCCCCTCTCTGTCTTCCTGTTGGGTCAGTGGGAAGTTTCTGAGGAAGAAGAAAATGAAAGATGAGATAGAGATACATTTGTCTTTTCCCACTTCTCCTTCAAGAGTACGTCACCCTTTTCCCTTCTCAGGCAATTGCATCGGATATCGTCGAATTCTTCGATGTATTCAAGGAACCGATGGTGTATAAGAGCAAGACCATTCAACATATCGTACTCTTCGCATGGACGGTACCGTATCCATCTACAGTACCCTACAGTAATCAATCTCAGCTTTCTCTTCTTCAATTCCCCTTCGTGATCACAACGAGTCGAGCTCGGAAAATGAGAGTGGCGATAACTAAAGTGGATGATTATGCAACGAGATCAGTAGAAAGGAAGAGAAGCGGAATGTGGAAGGTAGACCCTTCTCACTCCTCCTTCTCCTCATCTCTACTCTTCTCAGATGACATACGATGTAGATCTATGGGCGATCGTCCTTGCTAATGTCTTACAAGATATTCCATTCCTTCTAGTAAGTTTCTCCCTTCCTTCTCCAGCTCCTTCCATTTCCATTCTCTCAGGTCCGTCTTTATCTCATGCTCTTCTATAGCCTCTCTAATTACACTCTTATCTTCTTCACTTGTAAGAATGCACTCATCATTCTTCTCCAGACCTACAGGTGAGTTACCTAATCGATATCTCTCCTTTACCGTATCCTCAGAGCAATAATCCTGATAAACGATCGATACATGGATAAGAAGCCAAAGCCTCCTCCTCCAGCAAAGGAACTTCCTCCTCCTCCGAGGAAGAGAAGAAGAACTAGAGGGAATCTCCAGTGAGTACCGTATTCTTCCCTTTCCCCTCGAGACCCGATCTGATTCAGTCGAGGAGAAGATGATGAAGAGATGATGCTCACTGAACCTCTCACTCCCAAGAATCCAAAGAGAAGCGAGAAACACTCCCATCACATATCGAAGAGAGGAAAATCGATATCGATTGAGAAGCAATTCGAAAGGGATAAAAGTCCTGCCACGAGAGTGAGTTATACTGTATCATGATCCTTTTTCGATTGATAATCTTTCAGAGTGGATCAATGGATGCACGAGATCTGATCGGGAGTGGAGCTTCCAGTCAAGGAGATCACAATAGAAATGCAAGAGAGAAGAGAGTCAAGACGAAAGGGAAGAGAAGAGGAGAGGATAGGGATAGAGAGAGGGAAAGAGAGAGGGAGAAAATGGATAGAGAAAGGGAGAGAGAACATCGATATAGGGATAGAGACTACAGAGAACGAGTTTAATCCATCTATCTTTATGCTACTGTATACCTCGTATAAATACATTGTGAAGCTATAGATAGAAGATAGAGGGAGAATCTCTATGGTTGATATTTCTGCAGTAGAAGAACAGCATTCGTTCCTCCGAATCCAGATGAATTCACCAAAGCACAGCCATCTGAAGAGCTTCCAGTCAGTCATTTTTCACAAGGCATCAAATGTATTCTTCACTATCCATCAAAGTTTCAAGAATGTCACCAAAATAGAAAGAACTCTTCAAGCTGTCCTCAAAAAACTTGAAGAATGTCACATACTAAATGTGACTAACTGTCAGATGGATGTTTCGTGTTCCTCAATCCTTCTGTTTCAAACTCCATCTCACCCTTCCTCTCCATCTTCTCTCCTCTCTGTACATGTCTTATCCTCGCACAATCACTCTTCTCTAGATTGAGTGTATGAGGGATCTCTCCCCTCTCCAGACTGAGTACTGTAGCCAGAGTCTCTATCGATCCCGCTCCTGCCAAGAGATGACCCACGTGACCCTGCAATGTAGTCATCAGTCTTCTATTCGTGAACCACTCATGGAAGAGATATCTCATCCTGTACTATCACCTCTCACCTTATTACTGCTCACTTTCACTCCATTTCCCAACAGATTCTGAATAGCAGCAGCTTCAGCCTCGTCTCCATTACGAGTGGAAGTCGCGTGCGCATTCACGTATTCGATCTGCAATTGTCTCTTCAACAGCTCTATCCTTCTCATTGCGGATCTCGTACCTGTTCCCTCTCTACTTCTCCATCTCTCATCGCTCGTTCCATGGCCATTCTCAATCCACTTCCATCAGGAGGAGGAGATGTGATGTGAGTGATATCAGACGAGATTCCTTCAACACTCTCTCTCTCCCTCTCCTCACCCTTCTCCACTCACCAAATCCTCTCATCTCCGCATATATCTTCACTCCTCTTTTCTTCGCATCTTCTTCTCTTTCCAGGAATAGAAATGCACTTCCTTCACTCATAACGAATCCTGCCCTTCAATTAGACTACAGTAATCCCTCCTCTTCCCTAGGAGACTCACCTCTTCTCATCAAATGGAGTGCTCAGTGCATCTTCTCCTCTCGCTAGTGCCCGCATCCTTCAGAAAGAGTTCCAATCAATAATCTACCATCTACTGTATACCTCGCGAATGCATGAATTCCCAATGGAGTCACTGCAGCTTCAGTACTTCCGCAGATGGCTCGTCGCACACTTCCTACAGTCATCAATCGATAATCTTCAACTACCGTACTCCTACCGTATCGTATCCGATGGAATGCGGATCCAATCGAATGAACTCCAGTTGCACACGCAGTACTCATGCACTCAGCGCCTCCGCGGATACCGTATCTGGAATGGGTACTGTAGTTGACTGTTCAATCGATCGATACTCACTTCATGGCAACATATCCAGCGGGCAAATTATTGAGTATTCTGGGAGTGAAGAATGGACTCGTCTTCCTTCCCTTTCCACTACGAACCATCTAAAGGGATGAATCTCGTATCTCCTACCAATTCCTTCCAACCTCGGCCGTATCTCCAATCAATTCCAGATCGACAACTCCAGTTCCCACATTGACCATTGTCTCCGTGTGATCCATTCCCTCTACTCCCGCATCCTTCATAGCCTTCAATCGATCAATCACTATCGTACTCTACCGTATTCCTTCTCTACCTCAGCAGCAGCCATTTCACTCCACAACACGACTCTTCCCTTCTCTCTCTTCTCAGGAGCGGGAATTTCTCCAATGACATCATCAGATACCTGTCCATCGATGGATCAATCGCTTTTCTTCTCTCTCTCTCACTACCTGTCCCACAACATACTGCAACTGTTCATTCCACTTGAGTATTCCTTGATTGGACATCAATCCCTTCCATAGGGAATCAACCCCTCTTCCATACGGTGAAATACATCCCAATCCAGTCACCACAACTCGATGACCTACCATCTAAGAGATACTCTTCCTTCTCTTTTCCAATTCATCTCTCAAATATCTCCTACCGTCTCGACGGAGCGTCTTCTACACAGAAGTATTCAATTTTACAATTTTATCTGCATGAACAAATTAACAATGGGGATGGATCTAGCTGGAATATCTCAACCTGTCAATAGTGAATCACAAACTGGAGTGAGGAAGGGGTACTGTAGTGGATGGGGGAGGGATTACTGTACCATCTGCTTGAGTTTATCAGCAAGAGAAAGGAGGTTCTCAGCCAGGATGGAATCACTGTTCTTCTCGAAGAAATCCTCTCCATCGTCCATACACTGCAATAGAAGAAGGTAATGGCTCATCTGACTATTCTCTCTCTCTCTCTCATCTCCATGCTCACCTTGGCCAATCTCGGATCGAGAGGCAACTTCGCGAGAAGAGGAATGGAGAACTCCTCACACATCTTTGCTGCTCCTCCAGTCGTAGATGGGAAGAGGTCGGAACACTCCTGAATATAAGGAGGGGTGATTGACCATTTCTGCTGCAATAGTTGAAGCTGCTTCAAAAATTGCAAACCTCTCGATTTCACACTCTCTCTCGCTTTTTTGCAATATTTGAAGCAGCTTCAACTATTGCAGCAGAAATTGCCAATCACCCCTCCTTATATTCACAGATTCAATCATTAGCAATAAATTTTGAAACCATAGAGATAGGGATGCAGCAATTAGGAAGACCTCTCTACCAACCTTGCAATGGGGACAGGCGAATCCACTCATATTCTCGACCACTCCGATCACAGGCAGATTCGTCTTGTGGCAGAACGAGATCTTGAATGTACAACGGAATGAGCACAGATCAACGACCACTTCCTCCTACCTCCTTTCTCACATCCAGCAGGGCGATCTCCTGAGGGGAAGTGACGAGCACTGCTCCGTCCACCGATCCTGCCTGCAAGAGGAGTACAGTACCCTACCGTACCCCCTCTTCTACCGTAATCCACTCACTCCCATCAACAACTGGACACTGGAGATGTGCTCATCCGAGGTGCCGGGAGGAGTGTCGATCAGCAGGTAGTCTATCTGAAATATCGAATATTCACTCCCCTTCACACATCGATCAATCGATTCCCTCATACCGTATCCCACCGTACTCCTCACCTCTCCCCAGTTGACATCAGTGAGGAACTGCTTGATGATGGCAGCCTTCCTCGGTCCTCTCCACACGACGGCGTCGTTCTTGTTGTCGAGGAGGAAGGCGATCGACATCACGCACAGATTGTCCTTCACCTGCAACCAGACTCTCTTCATCTTTCTATCCAACAAGCATGATTGAACCGTAGTCTCTCTCAATCGAACCCTCCCCCACTCACCCCGATGGGAGCCCATCCATCTGCACTCTGATGCACTCCCTCTCCCTCCACTCCCAGCATACGGGGAATGGACGGGCCACACAGATCAATGTCCAGCACTGCCACCTGAAAGGATGATTAGACTATGAGACCACCCATCCTCCCACTCACCTGCACTTTGGGATCTCTAGAAAGAGCGAGTGCGAGACTGGTCGTCACTGAACTCTTTCCCACTCCACCCTTCCCAGACATCACCAGGATCTGAATCAAGTAACAAATGGATTAATTGGCATTCAATCGATACTGCCTACAGTACTCTCTACTCACCTTGTGCTTCACCTCACTCAATCGATCGATAACTCCGCTCACATCTGGCTTGGGAGGGCCCTGACCCGAAGCGCACGAAGCCTGAAGAAAGGCATCATTCTATTCGTTCACAACTGAATCTCATCTTACACTCTCTCAATCAATACTACCGTAATCCATCTAGATACCGTACCTGACCGGGACAACCCGCACACGCGCTTGTCTTGCCCGCATTGCCCGAGGCAGTGCCTGGACAGCCTGCATTCGCATCTACAGGAACGTCGCTCATTACTGAGATGGAAGATTTGATTATGATGCAATCGACGATTGTGTAATCACTATTCAAGGTACACGCGTGAAAAGCGACACGGTTACATTATCATCGAGCAAGAGACATGAGGTAACCCGTTTATCTTAACATTAGCTTATCAATAGGGTCGAGTGTACACGAAATGACCTGATATCACGAATGAGAAGAAAAATGAAACTTAAAACAATAAGAAATTATGATAAACTTGAGTGAAACAGTTCCTAGTTACAGAGAGATCACGAGGTGAAGGGAGTATTGAGATACGCGACTAGATTGGGAGCACGGATGGGGCCGATTCCCTGACACAGACCGAGATCCGTCTCTTTTGCATCCGCCAGTCTTTTGAGGGTCCCGAACGAGGCCAGAACCTGCGAATAGACGCACTTGATAGTGATAGGGCAGAAGAGAGCACTGCACAGAGTGATACACCGCGTGGGGAGAGGACGAAACTTGCTAACCTTTTCACTGATCTTTGAAACGATAGACGAAAAAGAACGACAGCAGCGCCAAACGAGAGCAGTTTTCACGAAAGTCGCCACTAGGTGTGTACTCTCTCCCTGTGCTTTCTCTCATCACACAAACTACACATTTCGCCATCGGGCTCAACACAGAAATAAACCATCATGCTGACCAAACTCCTCGCTAGAACTTTCGTTCGTTATGATCATATTCTTTTTCATTCTATTCAAGAAAGTTCTCAAACGGGAGATTTCATACCCTCTTGGCATCACTCTTGGTGACTCCTCTGGCTCCGGATACCAATCTGACTGCTTCGTCTCCCAATTGAGTTCGTTCGTCCTCACGAACTTCCCTTCAATCAATCATTCATTCAATCAGATCATCATCTCTCTCACTTCTTCTTATTCCCTCCTGGTTCCTTCGATTCGACCAATTTGAGTGACTCGATGTACTCTGCAGCCTCTTCGATTCCCTGCAAATTCTTCATTGTTACTTCAGCAGTTCGTGATAAGATTTGGTTCAGCATTCTCCTTTCTCACACCCAAGAGACAAAAAAAACACCCAAGAGAAACCAGAGTCGATTCATCAGCAGTTGAATATAGTCTTCGTAATCAATAATATCGTACCTTAGCCACAATGAGTGTCCAATCCATTCGGAAGCAGAGGAGGGAGAGTTCTCTGGAAAGATCCCTCTCCACTCTTCTTTCCAATCCCCTTCATACCTGAGTGAGTGTCTACTCTCCGTCACATTATCCACAACGAGAAGGATCTTCGTCGCATATTTATTCTCGTTCTTCCCCGTCAACCGAGTGTGAATGTACTGATTGTGCAGCTGAATCAATCAATATCACATCATCTCAGATCCAAATAAACTCACTTTGTGATAAGCGAGAGCGAGGAATACGATGCCGATGGTGGAATCGATCTCGATATCACACGGCACTTCTCCCCATTCGTATCGGACTACCTGAAGTCATCTCTTCTCTCTTCCTTCTCCTTCTCCACTCACTCTGATATACTGGAGGAGTGGATTTCCCTGCTGTCTCTTCCTGTTGATGACTACTCCCGATGCAGATGTATTCCGAGTGACGGGAGGCATCGAAGATGACGACGTCGACGCCATTCTACGAAGGATACTGTAGCTCGTATCGATCATCTACTACCGTATCCCGAATCCGATATGACAAAGTTCGCTTGCGCAACTTCATAATGCATCATTAACGAATAATAATGGATGAAAGTGTTTATCTACATACGCCAGTTTGTCATTAGGGAAATCCCAAGTGAATTGTACAATCCAGTAATTGCAGTGTGTTCATTAAGCACATACGAAGACTCGTTCACGAACTCAATTTAAGGCTACGATGGTCGAGTCTGAGAAAGCATGCAGGAATACCGATCAGTGTGTACAATCAATCAATAAATTAGTTATTTGCTTAATATTATAATCCTAGGGATCCGTTCTACATACAAGTGGAATGCAACAATAATATGAATATCCTACAAGTAAATGGTCATGGGAAGGGGAGTAAGCTCATGAGGTAGGGAATGGAATACTGCAAGGAAGGGGGAGGGGATAGATAACCTCTAATCCAGTCTAGACAGCTCCAAACTCCTTCATCCACACTGCATACTTCTCGACGTCTTTCTGAGAGACGGAAGAGGAAGTTCTCTTGATGGCTGTGAGTAGATCTTCCCTTGTTACTGGCAGATCAACCTGGAAAAGGAGAGGGATGAGAAGGGGAGATCATGGTGTTACCGTACCTTCTCATTAGCGAGTGCGGCAATCTGCGTAGCATCGAGTGATTCGGTGAGTCTCCTCAATCCCATCATGGATGCTTCTCTGCATACATTCGTCATGTCGGCACCTAGGAAGAGAGAAAGATAGAGATGGGATGGGTTCAGTGGATGGACAAACAGTGAACTCGTGAGTTCATAAATACCCAACAGTGTATCATTTTTCTTCTTTCCTTCCATCTCTCACCTGAGAATCCTTCTAAGAGTGCAGCCATCTCAGCCAGATTCACTTCGGGAGCCAATTCAACCTGTAATCATCGATTCCCTCATCCCTTGATCCTCTTCCATCGTCCATTACTCTCCACTTGCTCTTCCCTCTCTCTCATCCCTCATCTCTGATCCATCTCCCTCCACTTCTCCCCCTCTAACCCATTCATTACTCATCCCCTTCTTTTACCTATCCACTCTCACGTCATCCCTTCTTCAATCACCTGTTTTCCTATCTCTTTTTCCGTGTTGTTCTGTCTCTCTGTCCAATATCCGCTCTCCTCTCCAGTAATCTATGCTTCATCATCATCACTCAATCACATCTCCACTCATTGTCTCAATATCCTCAAGGGATCAACACGCTCTCCATCCCCCTCCTCCCTTCCAATCATTCTCTCTCCCACTTCTCTTCTTCTCTTCTCTCTTCTCAGTCTTCTCACAACAACATTTCGAGATCGATAGCCATCAATTGATTTGATATCCCATTCATTCGTCTCTCCCTTCAACCCCAGCACACTTCTCCCCCTCCTCCCTCTCTTCCTCTTCATCAATCGATTCTCCTCCTCTACCGTACCTCTTCGAGTGCAATCCTGAGCAGAGATTCTCTGGCGGGCAGATCAGGGAGAGGGATGTAGATTCTCTTCTCCAATCTCCTTCTCAGTGCTTCATCTGCAATCAGCCTCTCAATCATTCCATTATTCATTCTCCATTCTCAGAATGGTTTCTGCTTGATGGTTTGATCCCTCCTCCCTTCTATCTCCCTCCTCCTTCCCTTCTCCTCTCTCATTTACGACTCCTCATCTCTGCACCCGTATCCTACATCACTCACTCCTGATAAGTGAGAGATGTGCACAACTGTCACAGTCACACACTCACACCAACAATTAAGGCCCATTCAATCATCAGGTCAAAGTCTCTTAGCTTCTCAAAGGAGAATAGATGTAGAAAAAGCTATCTCTTGGAAGTCTGAATCACCTCTAACACATGGGTCCATTAAACTGGGAACTCTTTTGAGCACGTATCTTGGCTTGTGATCTCATACTTATTTCCCCTCTTGTGAGTCACGTACCCACTTCTCATCTCTTTCATCATCCCTACTCAATCCCTTCATTCCACTCACCTAACTCCCACGGGAAGTTGGTTGCAGCCAGTACGAGGACTGGTTTCTCAGCATCGACAGAGCATCCATCCATCTCCACTAGTAGCTGCGATTTGACTCGACGAGACGCTTCGTGCTCTCCCTCACTACCACGGCTGAAAGAGGGGGAGAGATCAAAGATCAGTCAGAGGAAAGGGGAGGAGTCACTCACCGTCCTCCCAACGAGTCGATCTCATCGATGAAGATGGTCGACGGCGCGTAGAGACGAGCCTGCAATCATGTCTTTCCTTCTTTCTCTCCTCCTCCTCCTTTCAATCTCATCATTCCTCACACTTCCTCTACTCACCATCTCGAAGAGGAGTCTCACGAGTTTCTCGCTGTCTCCTCTGTACTTGCTAGTGAGAGTGGAGCTGGAGACGGAGAAGAAGGTGGTCTTGCACTCCGTGGCCACTGCCTTCGCGAGGAGAGTCTTCCCCGTCCCCGGTGGACCCACCATGCACACTCCCTTCCATGGACGACGAATTCCCTGAATGAGGAGAGAGAGATTAGTACGGTAAGGGCAGGATCTATCGATTGGGTCCCATCATCATCAATCACTCCTCCCACGCAGGGGAATCCCCGTGACAGCGTCAGTCCTCCTCCTCCTAACAAACACCTCTCTCTCTCTTCTCTCATCTGATTGACCACTGTCTCCTCCTTCTCTTCTCTTCTTTCTTCTCATCGTCTGGATCCTTCTCTCATCGATCACTCAATCACATCTCCTCCCTCACCTCCCCCATGTTCACTCCTCCTCCTTCTCTCCCTCCCTCACCCCCTCAATCACTGTCTCTCCCTCCTCTCTCCCAATCACTCCTTAGAGAGTTCACGTGAGTCAACGAGACCTCCATCTCTCAATTGGGGCAAGTCTCGAATTCGTTCTCTCTTCTGCTCATTCATGCATATCAAACGACGTCCATCGGAGGTGCGACTCCGTTGTCTCCTCTCTTCCATCACCTTTCTCCACTTACTAGCACTCTATATCAGAAATTGAAGTTTCCCCTTTGAATCGAACAGTTTTCGATGGTTCTTTTCGATAAGATCTCCCAATTCGATAACACCTCTCGTTCCCTTCCTCTCCCTCTTCCCTTCTCTTCCACCCTCGCATTCCTAACAACTTCGTTTTTACCACGCTAGATCGAATTCCAAACTTCTCGCCTGGTATCATATAAATATTTCACCAACCCGCCCCCTCTTGCCTCTTCCTCCTCTAACTGATCATCCCTCTCTCCCTCTTCCATACCTTGAAGAAGTGTGGTAGAACA
>LS512889.1:54796-73591 GCA_900490845.1 Pristionchus japonicus | reverse complement strand
TATCGCGATATGGGTATCAATCGACTTGCCTGGACTTGACTATGCGGGCTAGATGTTTGGTTAGTCATACTTTTGCCATACGTGACAATTAGACACTACATTCGTAAATTTCCAAACTTTCGCTGGGCGATAATTGTTTGGTGAATTAACTATCAATTGAATTCGATTCTTATTTCATATGGGAATACGAGTGAATTAAATCAAAACGAATAATTCCAAGGGATAGTTGCAAACAAATTGACGATTCCAACCAAATCATTTATTGCAATCATATTGAATAATTGCCATCGGTTTTTTTTAGTTGAAATCAATGTTAGAAAACAATCTATTCATGAAATGGTTTTTCGATCCAATTATTTTGCAATTCGTAGGCTGATATCTTCAGTTAAGCTTCGTTTGCCCTATCCAGGTAAGTAAATTATTACCGATATCGCAACAATTTCTGCAAAATATAAAAAATCGTCTCGGTAGTGTCAAAAAGTCACCTATCTGGAGAATCAGGCTAGTAAGACACCGAAGTCTTCTAGCCTAGTCTAGGTGACTCGATTGATACCCTTACCGCGATATTTTCATCATAAATTGAAATTCGATGTACGCAATGTCTAACAGCCACGGATGGTCTATGTATGGTTAGTCTTGCATCTAGAATGCCTAGCCCAGTTCAAGTAAGTCTATTGTTAGACAAATCGTAGTCTTTTACAACAAAATATGGAAATTTAATGAAAGTAGTTTATAATTGGCACTATTGGAGGATGTATGAGTTGGCAAGCATCTAGGATGCCTTGCCCGGTTTAGGTAAATCGATTGATACACAAATCGCGACATTTTCAACAAAATACGAAAGTTTCATGAATGTAGTGCATAATTTTCACTTATGGTGGATGTATGGCTAGCTGAGCATCTAGGATGCCTAGCCCGGTCCAAGAAAGTTTATTGCTATACAAATCGTAGTTTTTTTCAAAAAGATATGGAAATTTAATGAATATAGTGTAAAATTGGCACTCAAGGTGGATGTAGGCTTGCGAAGCATCTAGCCCGCCTAGACAGATTCAGACAAGTCGATTGATACCCATATCGCGATAATTTCAGCGAAAGTTTGGAAATTTACGAATGTAGTGTCTAATTGTCACGTATGGCAAAAGTATGACTAACCAAACATCTAGTCCGCCAAGTCAAGTCCAGGCAAGTCGATTGATACCCATATCGCGATATTTTCAGCGAAAGTTTGGAAATTTACGAATGTAGTGTCTAATTGTCACGTATGGCAAAAGTACGACTAACCAACCATCAAGCCCGCCTAGTCAAGTCCAGGCAAGTCGATTGATACTCATACCGCGATGTTTTCTGCGAAAGTTTGAAGATTTACGAATATAGTGTCTAATTGCAACGCATGGCAAAAGTATGACTAATCAGACATCTAGCCCGCATAGTCAAGTCCAGGCAAGTCGATTGATACCCATATCGCGATAATTTCAGCGAAAGTTTGGAAATTTACGAATGTAGTGTCTAATTGTCACGTATGGCAAAAGTATGACTAACCAACCATCTAGCCCGCATAGTCAAGTCCAGGCAAGTCGATTGATACCCATATCGCGATATTTTCAGCGAAAGTTTGGGAATTTACGAATGTAGTGTCTAATTGTCACGTATGGCAAAAGTATGACTAACCAACCATCTAGCTCGCCTAGTCAAGTCCAGGCAAGTCGATTGATACCCATATCGCGATATTTTCAACAAAATACGAAAGTTTCATGAAGGTAGTTTTAAATTGTCACGTATGGCAATAGTATGAGTAATCAAACATTTAGCCCGCCTAGTCAAGTCCAGGCAAGTCGATTGATACCCATATCGCGATATTTTCAACAAAATACGAAAGTTTCATGAATGCAGTTTCAAATTGTCACGTATGGCAAAAGTACGACTAACCAACCATCAAGCCCGCCTAGTCAAGTCCAGGCAAGTCGATTGATACTCATACCGCGATGTTTTCTGCGAAAGTTTGAAGATTTACGAATATAGTGTCTAATTGCCACGTATGGCAAAAGTATGACTAATCAGACATCTAGCCCGCCTAGTCAAGTCCAGGCAAGTCGATTGATACCCATATCGTGATATTTTCAACAAAATACGAAAGTTTCATGAAGGTAGTTTCAAATTGTCACGTATGGCAATAGTATGAGTAATCAAACATTTAGCCCGCCTAGTCAAGTCCAGGCAAGTCGATTGATACTCGTACCGCGATGTTTTCTGCGAAAGTTTGAAGATTTACGAATATAGTGTCTAATTGCCACTTATGGCAAAAGTATGACTAATCAGACATCTAGCCCGCCTAGTCAAGTCCAGGCAAGTCGATTGATACCCAAATCGCGATATTTTCAACAAAATACGAAAGTTTCATGAAGGTAGTTTTAAATTGTCACGTATGGCAATAGTATGAGTAATCAAACATTTAGCCCGCCTAGTCAAGTCCAGGCAAGTCGATTGATACCCATATCGCGATATTTTCAACAAAATACGAAAGTTTCATGAAGGTAGTTTCAAATTGTCACGTATGGCAATAGTATGAGTAATCAAACATGTTGCCCGCTAGTCAAGTCCAGGCAAGTCGATTGATACCCAAATCGCGCAAATTTATAGAAATGTATGTCTTTGAGAAAATTCAGGGATTCAGAATCTACTTTACCTACCTCAAGTCCATGATGAACGATCGTAGCTCATCGAGACGAGTCGATTGATGTCCTTACTGTCGAAATTGAGATTGATGAAGACTAAACTACAGTCTAACTCTCTCCAATTTGCATGCTCTCTCGCTCTGTCTGACTGGTTAGAGAGTAATTTGACGAGTGTAAACATGGGAGATAACTTTCGTTTGTCTACTGGAGGGGTCAGGGGGAATATCCCGAACTTGTATCTGTCATTTCGTGAAATTTTGTGTCTCTTCATTCTGAACCTTTTCTGATCTGAAATTGAAATTTGCATGACTGAAGCATCGAAAGACTGCTGTATCACTTTCGGGGCAGGGCTGATAATTTCCTATCTCTTCATTCTGAAACTTCTCTGCATCTGTCTATTGGAGGATTAGGGATCATTCCTAGACTTGTATCTATCATTTCGTGAAATTTCGTGAAACTTTGTGTCACTTCATTCTGAAACTTTTCTGCATCTACCTATTGAAGGATTAGGGATCATTCCTAGACTTGTATCTATCATTTCGTGAAATTTCGTGAAACTTTGTGTCACTTCATTCTGAAACTTTTCTGCATCTGCCTATTGTAGGACCAGGGATCATTCCAAGACTTGTATCTATCATTTCGTGAAATTTCGTGAAATTTCTTGTCTCTTCATTCTGTAATTTTCTCATTCTGAAATTGAAATTTGCATGACTGAGGCATTGAAATGACTTCTGCATAACTTTTGGGGCAAGGCTTATTTGTCTGATCTGAAATGAAAATGCCAAAAGGCATGAAAGTTTGAAATTGCCAATCGGGCCGTAAATTCTGGGACCGTAAATTCCAGGACCGGAAAATGTTGGGATCGTAAATTCTGGACCCATACAAAACGATTGTTGTCAAAATAAAAACGTGACAAGTTTGAAATATAAAATCGTCCTAGAGTCAAAACGTCACGAAACGTGACGTTTTGACTCTAGGATAACTACTCACCTCCTTTAAACACAGTTCAAGTCGAGTGACAACGTTACTTAACAAGGGATCGGAACCCCTGGTTTCGATGCCTTGTTGACCAATTGATCGATTTTTCTTACTAGTCGAGTATGTTTCTTTCGCATACAAAGCCCATGTCCTGGAGGGTTACGTAAAATTGAACACATACGATTGTTTCGTTAGAGAATCATGTTTATCAAAGGCATTCAAAGTGATAATCGACAAAATGATTAGAATAAGGAACAATTTAGATATTGAGTATAAACAATGTTAATCAGTAAGGTTATACTCCTCTCTCATTCGTCTGCTAGAAGTGAATCTATCTGCTCGAGTTTTTCTCCAATGTCTACGCTCTTCAAGAAATAGGTTAGGGAGCTCTAGGATGGGGAGAGGGAAATCTATCTCCTTGTCGAAGTAGAAATTAACGCAATATTGCTGAAGCGCTGGTTCGAAATGCGAAATGAACAATGGAAGGATTTCGACACGGAAGAGCTCAATGCCTCGGAACAAAATCTTGGCCTTTTCGAAATCGAGATTTTCAAGGAATTCAGTATGGGTAAGTAATTGAAAAGTTCTAATCAACCTGCCCAAAGGGAATTCCACATTAAAGACCTCACGGTCTTCCTTAGTCAGATTGTCCTCACTGATTCTTGCACTATCGTCCGCTGATTCATAGATGTGTACCAGACTGTAGAAGATCTGCAGGTTTTCTTCCACTGGGCTGTTTTCATTGGCGAGTACGGCAAATAAGAGTCGTCTGGCTTGTGATGGAGACGGAATCGGCTCTGAAATACCATCATTTTTTTCACGAAGTGTTCCGATTAGTGGACTGGGTAAACGTAACGGTTAAGGTGGAGTAGGTTTCACAATCTTTGCGTTTACGCTTGGAAAAGCTACTCAGACAGTAGTTTTTACTAGGCTCTTACGAGCAAAAGTTGTTTGGGAGATCGATTTGGTACGGTATTCGCTTATGGTAGAACTCGAAAACGTGAGTGAACCCGGAAAAAAAGAGAAGGGAGAGCAGAGGAAGGATAATATAATAACTCACGGATGGAATTGACTGTGCCGGTGTTGTGGGACGACATCTTAGATGGATGAGTCTATGAGTTTGAGATGAAGCTCTGAAGTTAGGATAGCTATAGATGAGGATGGGTATCGATCCAAGTTTAAGACCCCTAAAACCCCGCCCCTTTTCGTCAGGTTAGAGAGGCGAGAGCAGCCGTGCTGTCACGAACAGACAAAACATACCAGAGGGTATTTGATTTTGAATTTTGCCCTACTTTCTAATAAATTTTGATACTGGCTAAGTGACAGAAACTGTGTGAGTGATAAACAGAATGCGGAAAAACTATGGGTTTGCGGCAGTGAATCAACTGAACTCAAAGGAAGAATCCAAACACCCAAAAAAGGAATCCGAAGAGTCCGAAGTTAAGAGTGGAAGAAAAGAAGAATGGCCCAGTTAGTACGCGCCCCCTAAAGAGTAGTGATGGGGGATTGAACTCACGGATGGAGAAGAATGTCGTTGAGATGAAGTGCAGTTGACGATCCGACGACTCGAAGGCGCGTTGAGAGAGTTGAGAGGACGACCGCACTTGTTGATAAAAACGGAGGAATGTGAATCGATAGGGGACTGGATAGGCTTGGATGCGTCGCGTCTCTTTAGGCCACTCCCCTTCACACCTATTCAGACCGAATGAACTCTGCCTGTGAGGAAGAGCATTGATTCTCTTACAATCGGTGCCAGTGGGGAATATTGGAGCTCGAAGATCATCAAGAGAGCACCTGGATCGTGCATCATCATTAATATTTAAACCGCACAAAATGTCGATGATGAAGCGATATTTTTAAATGTGACATTAAAATGCATGAATGTTAAAACAAGTTCACGGTAAGATCAGGACAGGGGTGGCACATGCTTTAAGATACTGTCTCCGTGAAAATTTACCGTCTCGACCTCTCCTTACAATGTGTGGATGGGTGATGGGCTCGAAATAATCGAAAAGCCGAAAAGTTTGCTTGAACCTTATTTCTTATTCTTTTAAATGTGTGAGGGCCTAAAAGTGCTAATTTCGAAGGTTTGGGAAGATTGAAGCTCTTTGAGTATTATTCCGGAGGCGTTTTTGTCGTCGAAGCTTGTCGCCATGACCCGGGGTTGACTTATGCACTCTGAACGTCCGAACCATGAACCCCGCGTCATGCTCCAAAATCGGGTTGGGCGATCCTGAAGTAGCACACCTCATTGCATACTACAGTACCACACATACTACCGTTGCCAGGATACCGTGTACAATTTATTTTTAAAGGAACTGAAAACACAACCCTTCACACAACTGATCGACTATTCGCACGAGTTCATGTACTTCAACACGCACGCTTGCAGAACTGAGTATGCGAAAGATGCATAGTTTTGAGCA
The DNA here is from genome assembly GCA_900490845.1 of Pristionchus japonicus. NCBI lineage: Eukaryota > Metazoa > Nematoda > Chromadorea > Rhabditida > Neodiplogasteridae > Pristionchus > Pristionchus japonicus. The sequence continues at coordinate 67,515 of LS512889.1, read as the reverse complement.
AGCGGCTTGCTTACCGATCATACCTATCCAGTATTGAAACAGGTTGAACGTGGACTAAAACATCAAAACAGAAGAATTAAAAATTACGCTATTGTTCACTGATTACAATTTCTTTTCGTAAAGGGGCCCTTCACACAACTGATCGACTATTCGCACGAGTTCATGTACTTCAACTTACTCGCTAACAGAATTGAGTATGCGAAACATGCACAGTTTCGAGCTAGCGACTTGCTTACCGATTAGTGGTGTCGCACAAAATAGTTTTATACAGACATTTTGAAACGGCTGATGCCCGAATCAAAGGAATAACGTAACTGTTTCATCCTAAATGGACGAATTATTTCTAAAAAAAAAGGTCAGGCATCCATTTGCTGGTACTACTTCATTGAACAATCTTTCGTTTGCACGAAGTCCGTACATTGGAGACTATGATAATGCCAAATTGTAGTCAGTTCAGTCTATTCTCGCTATTTCCGTTAAGGCATTCCCTCTCGTGAAAGGACTCACGAGGCAAAAAGGAAATTGAAAGAGTCGCCTTGCAATTTCATGCATATTTTAAATTGTGAGAAGGGAGATTCACTACTGCGTCCAATATCTGGCTATAGTGGCTCAGATAATTGTAGTCGAATAGTCATTTTCTGGCTGCGCTTGTTATGCAATCTGAGAGAGACGAGACACATTCAGCGAGTAATTCCACCAATCCTTCCCATGGAGTGTACCCAATCTACATAGATATGAGAATCTCATCCCTTCTCTTTTCATCTCGATCTTTCACCCCTCTGACGCAGCCGCGTTCCCCTCTCATTTCGGATATGCAAATGAACCCGGCATTTTCCTTCCCACATACAAAGAATCTTTGGCGTATCTCATGTGGTGAAAGCGGAAAATATGTTTGCGCGGCTATTCTAATGAAAGTTGGCCTCAACCTTGCGCATCCCCATATGAGGCCGTTCGCCTAAGATTCAACGGGTCCCTGGAACAGGTAAAAAGCTGAAATCTCCCCAAAGTTGGCCCTAGGGGTTCTTTTGGACCCTCTAACTGAAAATCCGCGCCATTTGGTCATAGGTCGATTTTCCGCTCCCGGGGCTCCACCTCCTTATACTCACGAAAAACTAGTTTTTGGCGTGTTTCTATGCCTAAAAGTGGTCAAAATCGCCTAAAATCTCGCGATATATATCAGAATTTCGAGCTCTATCGATTGGCTATTTTGTCATTTTTTGATGATTTTTCGTTTCCCCGAAAACTATCGATTTTTGAACCGACACTTATCAAGAGCAAAGCGGTCAGTCATAGCAAGAGCACTCTCTCCTGATCATTTTGCGCCCTTGGGCGTGTTATTTGAAATGGCGCAAACTTGTCATTTTCATGAGATTCATTTTAATGACTTTTTAAGCACCTGTAACTTCTTACTGAGAAGTTTTAAGGGCATAATGTGTTAACAAAAAATGATCGGCTACTTCGGCTCTACAAAATGAGCACCATAATGGTAGTATACGGGCACTTTTATTTTTCGTGTTTTCGCTAAAATCGTTGTAAAAAGCGTCCGCAAAAGTCAAATAACACGCCCAAGGGCGCAAAATGATCAGGAGAGAGTGCTCTTGCTATGACTGACCGCTTTGCTCTTGATAAGTGTCGGTTCAAAAATCGATAGTTTTCGGGGAAACGAAAAATCATCAAAAAATGACAAAATAGCCAATCGATAGAGCTCGAAATTCTGATATATGTCGCGAGATTTTAGGCGATTTTGACCACTTTTAGGCATAGAAACACGCCAAAAACTAGTTTTTCGTGAGTATAAGGGGGGGGGGGTGGAGCCCCGGGAGCGGAAAATGGATCTATGACCAAATGGCGTGGATTTTCGGTTAGAGGGTCCAAAAGAACCCCTAGGGCCAACTTTGTGGAGATTTCAGCTTTTTACCTGTTCCAGGGACCCGTTGAACCTTGTTGAACCTTAGGCGAACGGCCTCATATATGTACATTATCGTTTTCTCATATACACCATTCATTTCGCAATACAAGCCTAGCATCCACTTCCCTTCCCTCTCCGATATCTCTCCATTGCACGCATTCTCCCCTCACATATATCCATGTCTCCTAGAAACCAATTACAAAAACCGCCCATTTCTATCCATTGTCGCTCTCCTTTCCCTCATTCACTTCGCTATACAAGCCTGACATCCACTTCAATTCCCTCTCCGATATCCCTCCATTGCACGCATTCTCCCCTCACATCTATCCACGTCTCCTAGATACCAATTACAAAAACCGCCCATTTCTATCCATTGTCGCTCTCCTTTCCCTCATTCACTTCGTTATACAAGCCTGGCATCCACTTTAATTCCCTCTCCGATATCCTTCCATTGCACGAATTCTCCCCACACATCTAGAAACGTCTCCTAGAAACCAATTACAAAAACCGCCCATTTCTATCCATTGTCGCTCTCCTTTCGCTCATTCACTTCGCTATACAAGCCTGACATCCACTTCAATTCCCTCTCCGATATCCTTCCATTGCACGAATTCTCCCCACACATCTAGAAACGTCTCCTAGAAACCAATAACAAAAACCGCCCATTTCTATCCATTGTCGCTCTCCTTTCCCTCATTCACTTCGCTATACAAGCCTGACATCCACTTCAATTCCCTCTCCGACATCCCTCCATTGCACGAATTCTCCCCACACATCTAGAAACGTCTCCAAGAAACCAATAACAAAAACCGCCCATTTCTATCCATTCTCGCTCTCCTTTCCCTCATTCACTTCGCTATACAAGCCTGACATCCACTTCAATTCCCTCTCCGACATCCCTCCATTGCACGAATTCTCCCCACACATCTAGAAACGTCTCCTAGAAACCAATAACAAAAACCGCCCATTTCTATCCATTGTCGCTCTCCTTTCCCTCATTCACTTCGCTATACAAGCCTGACATCCACTTCCCTTCCCTCTCCGATATCCCTCCATTGCACGAATTCTCCCCACACATCTAGAAATGTCTCCTAGAAACCAATAACAAAAACCGCCCATATCTATCCATTCTCGCTCTTCTTTTCCCTCTCACATTTCGCTATACAACGCACTACCTTTCGTTAAATGGAAAGAACTAAACGAGAAAAGCGAGAATTCTCTCAACTAATTACAATTGAACATTTTCACATCCTTCTTCAGGAAGTCATGCCAATAAATCGCTAGTTTCATTCCTCAATTGTGGTGGGATTTCCTCCATTTAGCATCTTCTCCATTTTACTTTCTGTTTCAATTTCTGCATTGGAATGAGAGCTTTTGGTGCACCGAATAATATTCTCATTATGAACAATTCCGTCAAGCTGGTAGTTAAATATTGCTTATTTCTGCTGCCTGATTGCTATTTATAACCCTCCCGGTTCAGAGTATACACTACTCCATACATAAAGGGGCATTTTGGATGGGAAGGACTCTCTTTATCTTCTCTCGCGCCTATAATTTCGACCAATTTTTGTCGAGCTTGTCCAAGAGCAATCAAAAATTCGAGTAGAGGGTCAAAAAGAAAACTTGGGGCCAATTTTTTTTGGACATTTCAGTTTTTTAACTGTTCCAGACACTTGTTGAACCGTACGCAAACGGCCTCATATTAATTGCTCTCTTGAATCTACTTTTTGCGAGCAGCCTCTTATCGGGCTTTCTTCTCAAGTTGTTAATCCCGAGCACTTCACTACTGCATTTCGATGCACATGCAACCGTCTCAGCTCACTGTCTAATGACGTTTTCAGTAATGTGAAATTGAAGAAATTGGAACAGAAAATCGACCTGCTATATAGAGAAAATCCCACCACAATTAACTAGAGAAACTACCCATTTATTGGCATGACTTTACTGGAGAACGGCCTATCGCTATTGTTTGCTGGACTCTCTTTCATTCGAGGATAATGTTCAATTGTAACCAGTTCTCGCTTTTCCCGTTTAGTTCTCTCCCTTAGTGAAATTGAGAGCGAGGCAAAAAAAGGAAATTGAAAGAGTCGCCTAGCAATTTCCGGCTGATTTCAATTTCGAGGGAAGGGAGACTCAATACTGAGGCCAATATCTAGCGGCCCGACGAGATATATGTAACGAAGCAGAGTTGGTTTCTCATATTGCTCATTCAGTACTCTCGGTCCGCAATATGTTGTCAGTATAGATCTGAGAAGCCCTCCCATTCTCCATTCGACTCGATCTTTCACCCCTTTGATGTGGCCGCTATCCTTTCTCATTTCGGTTATGCTAATGAAATCGGCGTATTGCATCCCCTAGACAACGATTTTGATAAATTAAACTTATGTGGTGAAACTGGAATACTTAATTAAGCGGTTATTCCTTTTTAAGTTGGTCACAACCTTGCGCCCCTTATCCCCTCTTTTCTTATTTGCCTCATTCGCTGCACTATACGAAACTAACTTCCACTTCCTTCCCCTTTTCGATATACCTCCCTTTCACGCTTTTTCTCCTCACATCTATCCATGCCTCCTAGAAACCAATGAAAAACCGCCCTATATCTATCCATTCTCCCTCTCCTTTCTCATTTTCATTCTGCTATACAAGCCTGGCATTCACTTCACCCCCCAAACCAATATCTCTCCATTTCACGCTTTTTCTCCTCTCATCTATTCATATCTACTAGTCTTCATATCTCTCTCTCTCTCGCTCCTTTCCCTCATTCATTACGCTCTACAAGCCCACTTCCTTCCTCTCTCCCAATACCTCTCTTTTTTAATCTCCCCATATCTACTCATTCTCCTTCTCTCATGTTCCCATTCTCTTCAAAAACAGACTTCCTCAATCCTCATCTTGCCATGCCATTTCACACTATCTCTCCACACTTCTAGAGGCCATTCATGTGCGTTGGCCTCTATAACACATTCCATAGTCCTTATTTCTTTGTGACATTTTGCAATCGATGAGACGTGGATAAATATTGATGTTTCTCATCGCGATAGTGTATTTCCGTTGGCCTTATAAGTCCAAAAATGCTTAATTGCTAGACGTCTACTCCTTCTCAATCGGTTTCCTACTACAACTTATCAATGTGATATCACGAACAACAAATAACTCAAGTGAGTCAGTTCATCAGATACTCTGGACACTATTTTTTTGATTCCTAGAGTAGTAAAAGCACCGCTGGAGGCAAAAATCCTCCTCAGTCACAAAAGGACTATTCCAGAGACGCAGATACGCGAAGTACATGATTGTCAAGTCCGTAATAAAGCGCTGTCCTAACGGATGCTTCACCAAGATGTAAGTATCCCAACATATGGTTCATTATCGTAAAAATAATCAGTTCCTTAAATTAATGAACTCGCACATTCGCACTTTTGTCGCTGTTTAGATTATCCAAATCGCCTCACGCGTGCAAATAGACAACAACTAAATTTGTTTCTAACGGCACAGTTTGCAAGGATCTAGCTGAACAATACGTACTATTATGCTCTCACTATTATGTAACTCAATCTAATTCAGGTTCCTCTCCGACGTCGAAATCGAGAGTGAGGATGGCAGAAAGATGGATCAAACTACACCTACCTTCCTTTCACCCCTTTCACCTACTTGTTCCACGGAGACAGTGACCCATTTTTCGTTAATTAAATAAATGGATGAATGAATGAACATCGCAATCCACATCTTCTAAGACACATAGCATTGCTCTTGATAACCCATAAAAATCTACTTATTACGTCGCCTCTCTTCACTCTATAAATCCCTTGATATCTCTCTTCCTCGCTTAGCAATAAATCTCGGAATATCTCTTCCCTGTCTCTGTCCATTTCCTCACTCTCATTCGTAGCTTGGTTGAAGAACGAAAACTCTTCAAACGCCACCACTTCACTCTCTCGATTTTTCGAGACTCGTCTTAAAGAAGGAGGGGGACGAGTTTTTGGTCACATAAACTGGCACCGTACGATGATAGAGATCGGCTACCCGATCACATATCAGTTTATGCGAAGTGTCACAGACGCCAATGAAGCGCTCTACGATTTTTCAAAGATATCAGGGGCGAGCAGGCAATATTGGCATTACGGTATTCACCTCATCCAATATTGATTGATCCGATGAGTAAGAGGGAAAAGTAGAGCTGGCAATAGAAGAATGCGTCGGGTGGGAATCGAACCCGGGCCGTTGCGACACCAAGGTAACCACGTAACCTCTACGCCATGTGGACAGTTGGGGGCATGAGAGACTCAGGAGGCTACATAGTGAGCAGCCCAGCTTCTCCTCAATGAATGCGCCTTTCCTATGTTCGTCGCTTTGTCAATTAGCGAGAACCTGGATTTGATATCGCAGATGTGTGATAGCATCTGAAGGCCGAACATGGGTTTTAGATACCGTAACCAGGAAGTTTTTTTAGTAATTATTAATTAGTCACTAATTCGTCTGGTTTTTCAATTCCCGGCGAGAACATCAGATTCTATCGAATTCTTCCTGCTTGCAACGCACGATCAGTTTCACAGAGATAATGCAAAGCCTTTATTAACTTCTCACAAAAGCTAACAACATCGAATAACGCAAGGAAGGAGGAGGAGGGAGGGAAAACTAACACCATACAACTACTACAATCGTATTGGGCTGCAACCCAACAAGAAACATGAACATGTGAACAAAGATAAAAGGGTTACGGTAGTAAAGTGGGCGGAGAGGGATACGGTAGACTTCTGCTCGTTTCAATCGATTATCGGCGCCTCTTACGATCTCGAGCGTCTTCTGTGGACTCTGAAAGAAGGAGGAACAATATTCACGTGCTTGAATATTCACTTTCACGTCTAAAGTAAAGAAAATAAACAGTAGAATAAAGCTTCGGAGCGTATCGTAGCCTCCAAGACATGCTAATTGTCGAGGAGTGCGAATAAAGGCTGGTTGTCGGTCACGCATTGGATACACTAGCCGTTTTCATTCACTAAAGGCACGCATTACTACGAGGAACTAGAAGATGAAGCTTAGATTTGGCCATTTCCCGTCCATTGATTAGTCAAAAGCCATTAATTAATTAAACTACAGTAAGCAACAGCTTAATTAATAATTACTGAAGGGCAACTAAAAGGAATTTTGAAGTAACAATCGCTCACCATAGAACAATGCTCTGGTGGCATTCTTGGCCATCTCAACAGCCTCCCTCCCGTCCACAATCTGTGTCATCTCTTCAGCGAGAGCATCCTGGACGATCCACTACCCGAGATTGGGAGAGGCGACCGCCTCCGCGGCCGCCACTTCTTCCACCAATCGAGAGAAGCCTGTAATCGACGCTAATTCGAAGCGAGAATAGACCTAACACTCAAAAAGTGGGAAGTGGGCTTTGAAAAAAGATGCATGGAAAATAGCAGTAAACATGAAGCAAAACTACGCGCCACCCGTCGATTTGACGATTTTGTATCTTTCGAGATTTATATTTCTAATTAATTAACTATTTCTCATATACTGCGCGCCAATATAAAGAAAGCCGCCGATCTGATCTGATCCGCCAGCTACAATAATTTAAATTTGAGGTGAACTGAATGGAAGGGATAAGTTTGTCTCACTTTATGAGCGTTCCTCCATAGCAACTTGATCTGTTTCATGATGATATGCTTGTTCTCGAGAGCTTCGTGGAGGCGAGAGGCATCGCGTTCTAGAAAAAGTTGAGAAATGACAAACTTTTTGAAAGGAACAGCAACTTGTTTGGGAGAAAACCGTCGTTGTTCAATAGAAAGAAGCTCACCTGTGGATCTTCCACTTGGATCTCCAACCAGAACTGTCGTTCCTCCGATGATAACAATCGGCTGACATTCAAACTTCGAGGAACGAAATAAATTCAGCAAGATTAGAAGATTTCCAACGTGCAAACTCCGAGCAGCGGGATCAAATCCAGCGTACACTCCTTTCGGAAGCCGCCTGACTGAAAGAAGCATAACTAACATAAATACGATGTTGAACGCGAAATCCACCTAGAGTGACGCTAATATAAATCGATTTGAATAACTTCTACGTTATAGAGCTAGCGAATAGCCCAGAAATGCATAGCAACGAGGAGAAACGGCGTGAAACGGGCGACATTTTCGCTAACACCAAAATTGAAGCGATTTTTGAGGTGAATTGGCGCCAATACAGGTTGCAAATGTTCGACAGGGTATGGGGCTGGCCTAGGCAAACTATTTGATAACATTACATCAATAACACGACGACAAAACAGCAAAAACATGGCATAGACACCGCGAAACAATAGAATGCGCAAGCTGCGCGAGAGCCGGGTTTTCACTGCTCTCCTAAATCCCGGATACCGTTTCCACGTGCGCCAGCACGTTCTCCGTGGTGGGAGTTTCTGACTTTAACTCGTCCCCCTCCTTCTTTAACAACACTTTTTAAGCTCCCTCCCCACCTCATCTTTATTTCCCGATACATACTCCGCCCTCAACACAAAAAAAAACGAGGATTAAGTATGCACATAATGATCACTTCTCGGTGGTACAACCATTTTTATGGTTCAAAGAACGATAGCCGCTGAATTATCTTATCCAATAAAAGTGCCCACGTCGAAATTCGATTTTGGGCTTGCGACAGCCTACTTTTCAACAATATGAACTACACTCCCATTTTAAAATGTGCATTAGCGATAACAAATCGGCTTCGAAGGCAGTGAGATGGTGTTCCGTTCATTGATCTCCGTTCTCGTTCTCGTGCTCTCTTCTCTCCGTTCATTGCCCGTCTTGATACAGACATCAAGAGGCGACCGATTCAAAGAATAAAGGCCCGCCTTCCGTAGACGAGAAACAACGAGAGACGCCGGCGATCCAGCAATAATTGTCATAGAAGCCAGATTGGGATGGGAAAGATTCTCGAGGCTGGCCTGATACCGTCTTTAGACAGGCCGGCTTCGCACGCCAAGTTACCAATCTTCCGAATCATGTCCGCTTTTCTATTTGGCCTTCCTTTTCTGATCTACGCCTTTTCAGAAATTATCAGAAACCCCGGGCACAGGTACACAGTTGAGGTATTCTTAGGGTATTAGTTGAATTAATATTATAATTCGATGCACATGTTCTTCCAGCAACGCAACATTTCGAAAAAAAACACATCGCTCTATTATCTTGGAACACTCGAAATATTCCGTAGGCAGAATTCATCCTAAATTAGTTAACAGTTTCACACTCATAGAAGACAACAAACACTTGATAGACATCAAGAATTATATTATCTCGAAAAGATGGAGATGAACTGAGAGCATCAATATTTTTGAACCGAGAACGAAGCTCTAGTTCAGATCTTTGGCGTTCTTTTTCGACAATGGAGTTGCTGAACATATCAACTGCCACATTCTTTGATCTTCCTTTCAATTTCATTGAACGAATTATTGGATAAAATGTTTATTCAATCTTGCTGGCTATTCTCTGCGAACCGAACAAAAACTGCGAACCTAATTCTCTCCTTTTCCTCTAAAAATTGTTCATGAAAACGATATCCAGACGCTCCCTCGACTTACACTCTCATCTCTCTAATGTCGGACAATGCTACGCTAAATCAAGATACGCTAGATCAAAAGGTAGATAGCTCTTACCTCTCCTTCCGCTCCCCCTTCCTTACCCACCTTCCCTTTCTTTTAACCCACTCCTAACTGCGAGTGGGAAATCATGTGACCTCTCTCACCCTCTCTCTTTATTAAAGTCTTTCGAGGTCTGCCTAGGACTGTTTCAACGTTTCGCAGTGAAACCAATCGAACATACAATATTCGAAAAAATACCTTTTTTTCCGAATTCGCAAAGTCAGTGACGGGGATAATCTCTCGAGAGCACGATTCATTGTTTACCACTCGCTGTTATCATTCCCTCTTCGTCTCTCCTCTCACGTGGTATCAATCGGTGGAATGATACGAGAAGAAGAGTGTGCTGGTCATGTTTGCTCTGACGCGTCATTACGACTGTCATTTCGTATTCCTTTTGCTGTTGCTCACAGCCCGTGAAACCTCCCGAGTCTTCTTGTTATTGCTATCGCAAACTCTCATTGTTCCGTTTTCAATGCCTCTCTAAATCACTAATTTATGACAATAAATCAGGTGCCTACTCCACTTCGACAATTTTCTAATTAGGCGAGAGCAATGAAGCCGCATCCACATCAGCAATCAATGGTGAGAGAACAGATCGAATGGTCAACACTTTACTTCCACAAGCGCGGGAACTTTTAATTCGCTCTTTTCAAAGCATCTTCTCATTAAAGTTCATGGGGGGGGGTCGCATAACGGGCAGCAAGCAATGATTTTGATTTTTCTACTTGAAGATTCCCTACTACTAAGAATCCTGAATGCTGTCTTCGATACGGAGAAAGATACTGCACTGAACGTGGAAATGGCACTACATCAAAGGTGAGCATTTTCATTTCCAATTTGTGAATCCATAAAGGAACTTCTCTGTGAATGTTGGTACACAAAAACACATAGAGCGGTGAGAAAATGGGGGAACAATGATACGACGAGTCGTATGATTTGAATCACATTTCAGAGACAATGCAGCAATCTCCACACACTACACGGGAAGAATGAAAAGAATAGAGCGGACAATGTAGTGATGCCTCTTCCTCTTCCATATCGACGAGGGCAAATTATCCACTATTTGTGCCGATCTCCTCCTCCACAACTTCCGATCGAACCTATATGCAAACGTACTTGTCGGTCCCATCCTCCAATTTTGCTCTTCTGGGTGACAATGTGTTCATATTGACCATTGAATAAAAATAAAAATCGCAATGTACAGACTGCTGCAGAATCAGAACAGTATTCACTTTTCCTGCAATTTTTGAGAAACAAGGCAATGATCAATCACTTTCACTTCTATTTCTGCTCTGTGCTAACTTCATTCTTGGTTGAGAGAGGCTCGAGGGAGCCTATTCGTTTCCCATCTCTTCCGATCCGATAGAGAGGAGGATTCGTCTCCCACAATTCATCTCTCACTTTTCTCTCTCCTTATCGTTGTCGGATCGGGGGCCGGCATCTCAAAGTATTGATCCAGCCCACTTTTTTCACTCTAACTCCGAAGAATTAATCGTTCCGAAGGTTATTTTGATTCCGCTCAAGCGATACGCTATTTAACGCCGGTTTGCTGCAAAATGTTCTCCGTTCAAAACTACCACTGCTTTGTAATTGTCAGTGATTTTCGCCCCTTTCCCACTCATTCGACCACTCACTTCACCTCTCACTCAAAATTTTGATCCGAGCGGGAAGAGAGCTCATTGTTTTCGTTCAGTTTCATTATATTCACTCTTTAGATTCGGCTGAAAGATCAACGGAATGATCACTCTTCCCTCATGGTTTCGAAGTTGTACCAAACGATACAATCAGAATTATTAGCGTTCCATCAGAATTGGCACAGTCAATGACAAAAATAGTCCCTTGAGAGTATGATTCATTGGTTGCACAACACTCACTCTTATCTCTCCCTCTCCATCTTCCTATTACGTGGTATCAGTCGGTGGAATGATTCGAGAGTGTGTCCTATTATTATTCACGCGCGTCATCATTACTATTCTTTCTTGCGCCTTCTTCATTTGCCCACAATATATTCTAGAATAGACCGCAATATTTCAACTTCATTTTCTCTTCTGTTTTCTAAATCACTTTTCATTTCGTAACATTTGCTTTAGGTGTCTACTCCACCTCAAAACTCTCTTTCAATGCCGAGAATAATGAAGAAACTTCAACATCAACGAGCTCATGTGAGAGATTATGTAGCTAGCACTAATTATGACATAGGAGACTGGCCATAAAACGAGCTACATTTAACTCGAATTCTTAACTCTTCTTTGCATAAGGAGGCATGAAAGCCAGAAGAAAAGGAATCGAGTAACTATTCTAATTCTTCTTCTTTACAGAATCCCTGTCGAAATGCGGTCTAGAAATAACTCTGGGAGAAAAGAACTTGAAAAGAATCGATCTCGATAACAGGTGAGCATTATTGGCTACATGTTTAGTGGAACAGTACACAAACCGTTACAGACTTTTGTAGCGAAGTCTTTCGTGGGAAATTTGCATCCCTTGACCAACTTACAACCCAGCAACTAGGTTACCGTTCAGCGAACCCTGTGAATTTGTTTGTTTGGAAGGACAATACGTCGATTGGTAAATTTCGAAATTCATCTCAGGAACAATGCACTCTTCATCTCGTCTACAAGCACAGTTCTCAATGGACCAGCCGGCCAACACTATCATCACACCTGCCAGTCCCCCAATCCGGTGTTGCACATCTCGCTGGAAACTGATAATTTTCTCATTGAATAAAGATGGTTGATCCGCGCAACAAGTATAAGCACAACAAGTCACTTTCGCCTCTTCCCCTTTCAATGCAAACCTCATTCTTGGTCACTGACAACATTAAAGAGGAGCCTTATCTATCCCACTTCTTCTTCTCCTCCTTCATTCCTATCCTTACTCCTTTTTTTCCACGCCCTTCCATCGTCCACGCATATCAACACGTGTCACACACGTGACCACACTCTCCTCTTCCTCTCCTTTTCACTCGTTCCGTTGATCGCTCGCTTAGACAAGTGGCTCCGCTCTTGTCTCCCTATATTTTAGCCATGCGTGATCAATCACAGTTTCATGATCAATCTATCAATAGAACCTATTCAATCAGTTTCGTTTTCGCGAAAATCCGCGCTGTTCAATTTGGCATATCACCCTTCAATAATGTGCATTGAGTTGCCTATCCCAACTCGTCCATCGTTCTTCTCCTAAGATGACGATCAAGAAATGAAC
>LS512889.1:34255-52196 GCA_900490845.1 Pristionchus japonicus | reverse complement strand
TTGTCTCCCTATATTTTAGCCATGCGTGATCAATCACAGTTTCATGATCAATCTATCAATAGAACCTATTCAATCAGTTTCGTTTTCGCGAAAATCCGCGCTGTTCAATTTGGCATATCACCCTTCAATAATGTGCATTGAGTTGCCTATCCCAACTCGTCCATCGTTCTTCTCCTAAGATGACGATCAAGAAATGAACAACTTCAAGAAGATCAACGCCGAATTCCGCTTCACACGGATGTAACAATCGAAGCAATGGTACGCCATGATAATACTAATTTTTAAAAAATATTTCACGCTCAAGGCGTTGCAACAGGAATATTAGAAGGTAGCAGTAGTGATTATTGATTGGGAGTGACATGCTGCAATCTTCATTCGTCGTGCTCAATGAGACTTACCGTTTACTTATTTTTCGCATTGCAGCTCATCCGATACGAAGAATGTGAATAGGAGAAGAGAAGAGGGAGACCGATAAAAAGAGAGCAACTCGTAACGATGACTCTACTACTCACTCTACGTAGCTTTATGATCTCGTTCTTCTTTACCAAGACATTGAATAAAACACTGATTCTAACACAATTTGAGAAGAGTACAGCATAACTCGATCACCAACTATTGAAAGGGGGACGAGGAAGGAAACAATAAATCAATGATTTCTTGGTAAATTTCACCTATTCTTCTACAAATTAGCTTTTCATCGAATGACACGTCACTTTCTTCCTCCGCTACAGTGGAGTGGTGCGAAGGGTGCTTCGCACCACTCCACTCACTATACGATTCATTCTCTCACAAACACTGCTCATATTCTCGCGGTATCAACCCTCGATTTCTTATCAATCTTCTCTCCTCTCCTCTTGATCCTTGTTTAACGATCAACTGTCACACTTTCAGCGCGGAAACACTCCGTTTCTTTCCTTTTTCATACTTTTACTTCTTCCCTTAACATACTCCCCTCGAACGAGCACTCGCTTATCTTTCACGTCGTAGATCATATCTTCCCTCTCCGCATTCCCTCTTATCACGTTTGACCCACTTTGTAGCCCTACTTCTCGCCCTTCCCTCCACTGAACGCACGCGCACTATTGGTGAAAGTTCTTCTATTTTGCTTTCTCTGCTCGAATCCCTCGATCTCTTCTCTCTTGCCGCTCATTGCTTGTGAGAGACGGGCCTTCACCCTACTCTCTGTGTCACCCCTCCCCTCTTCCTTCCTTCTTATCTCTTTTTTTCGTTTGATCATTTTCTCATTGAATAAAGAAAGATTAGATTGAAAATGATGACCAGGCTACTATACAATCATATCAACAATAAATTTGCGCATTTTCTCTATTGAATTATTATCTCCTCGATCACTTTCCCCTCTTCTTCTTCTTCTTTTCAGTGCTAACCTAATTTCTTGGTCGCTGACTTCTTCTCCTCTTTCATTACTCCCATTCCTCCTTTCCCCTCCTCTCTCTTCCATCGTTCACTCTTATCAACTCGTGTATCACACGTGACCACACTCCCTTTCTCCTTTCCTCTTCACTCCTTCATTTGATCGGTCGCTAGTGGATCTGCTTCATTCTCTCGATAATTTAGCCACGTGTACTTTCAGGATTAATAGAATCAATTTATCCAATTGAATCGGTTACCTGCTTGTCTTCAAAAGTCCGCGCTGTTTCGCGTTGTGTCCGACATATCACCGATCAAAAATGTGCATTGAAGTTGCCTATACCAACTCCACTGTCGTTCTTCACGTAGCATGAGGATCAAGAAATCAACAACAACAAGATGATCAGCGCCAATTTTCGCGTCTCTCAGATGGTCTGGAGTACACTAGTATGTTTTCATGGTTTTCTTAAAAATAATGTCCTTATAAAAAAAAGTGCGCAATCAAATATTCCCGATAATTCAGCTATTCCGATTTCAGGCCATGGCTCTATGAGAAGATCGTCCACAAATTATAATATCGAGAGGTACTTCGATGTGGGGAAGAAGAGGGAGATGACTGCTAAGCGAGCATCTCGTAATGCCCTCTACAACTTACTATGCTTAACTTTACGATCTCCGTTTTTACTACAAAGATATTGAATAAATTATTGATTCTATCATAATTCGAGAAGAGTACAGCATTACTCGATCAAAAACAATTGGGGTGCAATGGAGAGAACAATCAATCAATGAATCATCTCTATCTCAATTTGCTGTTGATCCGATGACGTACTTTCGCTTTCTGCCTCCACTGTAAGGCGTAACAACACACATCCCTCCATTCCACTCACTATACGATCCATTCTCTCACAAACACTGCTCATATTCTTCCTCCTTCCGCCGTATCAACCCTCGATTTCTTATCACTCGTCTCTCCTCTCCTCTTTTCCCCTACACTTCTTCCCTTCATCTATTCTTCCTCTAATGACCACTCCCTTCTGTTACACGTCGTTAGTGAATATCTTCCCTCTTCGCTACCTCTCTGAGCACGTTTGACCCACTTTGTAGCCCTACTTCTCACCCTTCCCTCCACTCATTGCACGCGCACTGTTGGTGAAAGTTCTTCTATTTTTCTTTCACATCTCGAATCCCTCGATCTCTTCGCTGGTGCCGCTCATAGCTTGTGAGAGAGGGGCCTTCTTTCATGTTTTCCCTCCCGTCTTTGTGTCACCCCTCCTCTTCACCTTCACGTCTTATCACTCCCCTCTTCCTTCCTTTTTATTTCTTTCATTCGTTTGATCACTTGAAATGCGCGCTCTACTCTTTCTCTCTCCAACTGTCCTCGTCTTTTCGTCTACACAATCTTAACAATACAAGCCTAAATTCACTGTTTTCGAATCCGATAGAGTAGAATTTGTCGAGATTTCGTCTACTGTTAGAGTGCACACACATTCCCTCTTGACTGCTATTATCTACCACTATCACACCACATCGAACGAGCATTGTGTTCATTACTATGCTTTTGGAAATTTCCTACACACGAATCTAAATATTATGCAATTGTTTTGAGTGCATCATTTATTTATGCTCATTCCGCGATGGCCAAGAAATTCTAACCTACATATTATTTATCAATAATTCTCCTTGAAGTTGTCTACTCCAACTCGATCCGTTATTCTTCCCCTAAGATAACGATGATTAACATGAACATCAACTACAAGATCTACGGACAATCCCGCTTCGAGGGGTCTGTATCACGATACCAGTAAGGGTACGTTGCAATTTTCGAATATTCAAAGCAATAGTGCTTCTCAAGTTTCGCTTGAGTCCTTCCATCCCCGACCAGTGCGATATCAGTTAAGGACTATTTTAGTTCATTCTTCTGGGAAGTGAAGAAGTACCATAGCGCATTTCTTTGTTCAACATCAGTGTTCTTGATGACTCATTCATCTTTTCAGAACAAAGTACATTGGCTTTGATGGGACTTCTTTGATGATTGTGAAGAATTCGACCTGGAGGTGCAGATGGAGACTGATACCAAATACAATAGGGCTGCCATCGCATTCAACTCAAGGATCTCTTTGAGATGTTATCAAGCGAGATGTTCATTGAATAAATATTTGATTTCATCGGTTGCATTTCTCACAGAAGCATTTATGAAGAATAACCTCTAATTGCGTTTGGCCTTTGATGGCTCTTATGGTCGCTCTCTACAACTTTGAGGCAAATATTCGTTCCGATCATTCCCTCGATTCCGTCGGTCCTACGCTATTTAGCGCCGATTGGCTGCCAAATTTTCTCCTCACAAATCTGCGATTTGCCATTGAATCAAGTATTATTTTCATTTCTTAACTACTCGCAGAAGCATTTATGAAGAGTTCGATTCACTTAGCACTACAGATAAAAACTGTGAACGGAATACACAAGACCAATTTATCTGAAATCAGGTGTGGAGATTCGGGGCTTCCTTCCTTTCGTTCTCTATCCGCTTCCCTCCAATTGTGTATGATCTCACTCTTCCCTCCTTCTCCCCCTGCACTGATCTCTCGCACCGTTGCCTCTACTCAGTGTAATCTGGGGGGCGAAACACACGACTCTTCTCTTCTCTCTCCACCATTGCTTCTTCCTCTCTCTCTCTCCACTAGATGTTTCTTCCCTGACGAACTCCAGCTTCTCTATCAATTTCTCACACTCTTGACTCTCCATTCTCCTTATACTTTCCTCTGGGGACACACAGTAGTAATTTCCTTCAAATATTTATCTCTAGCTATCCGGACATATGTCGGGAGAGCTTCTCTTCCTCTCTTCCTCTCTCCTCTCACTTTACAACGTTCCTTCCCGCACTACGCACTCACTTCCTCAAGGGAGAAAGGAGAGTGAAGATGCTATTGTTTCTTCAATTTTCTCACTGGGTTTTCTCTGGGCTTCTTGCCACGCATCCACTCTCTACCCTCTCATACATACTCTTTCTCGTTGCGGCCTAACAAAATCCTAGCTATTTCTGCAGTCCCTGTTTTCTTCACGAACCAGCTATGCCGCTCAAAGAAACCACTTTCATTGCTCGACTTCTATTTCTTCTGTTCTGCTTTGCCGCAAGAACCGAGAACCCAGCTGTCGTGAAACCAAATCACCTCCTCTTCTCGGCCTTGCGAGCAATCCATCCTTTTCCGCTCAAAATATCCGCTATACTCTCGATATTAATCTTTATAATGTGTCATGTTTCATCAATAAGTTAAGGTATCTACTTTATCTCGATTGTCGCCCGTTTTATAACGCGAGAATGAAGGCATGCAGAAGACTAATGAACAAGACAAAGGTGCGAATCAATTTCGAAACCCATCACTGTAGATTACTTACACTTTGCACACTTTGTATTGCAATTTGGTGTAATTCGTCACTTTGCAGACATGCGAGGACGTTCATCGCCTCATCCGCATACGTTGGTGACAGAGAGAATCCGCTTCTGGAGTTCTTCTCCTCCCTTTGTATGAGCTCTTGAAGAGATTCCAGCTGAGTATAACGTGAGCCTCGATTATTCTATTCTATTCTTACGTACGGTCAAAAAATGTGAATGAACTTAAACGAATCCGGCCTGGGTTGAAAACCTAATAAACTCTTTTAACTCATTGCAGTAGTTTCAAAACAGAGAGTAAACGAACTGATTTCAGTGACGAGGAAAGGATCATTTCTCTCTAAGCCCATCAATGAACTCTTTACTCATTCACACTCCCATTCCTCTCACCGAAATGAGCGATGAACCGGCCATTCCACAGCCATTCCACTCATTCACCCTCCTACGAGATACCAATCCTTGTTGTGTGTTGTGATTGAGTCCGTCCATTCCTCTCGCTGAGAGAACTGGGATGACACTGTACCTAACATTAATTGTATTTTGATTGTTGATTTGTAGATAAATGCTATATTTTAATCATCCAGCAGTTACAAGTTGTGAGACAATTCGTGATAATCTCACTTCTATATTGCCATACACTTCTTTGGAATCAAGAGAACCATCAGAACGAGAATTCAGCAGGAATAATCGGGTCAAAGTCCTAATTTCCTCTAGGGGAAGAAGAAGTCTGGAAAAGATCTCCCCTTCTCTTTCCGATCTCTCCCCCATTCTATCTTTTCTCCGACCAGATGTTGAAATATCCTCGTCTCCTCTCCCCTGCGTCTCTCTCTCCTTCCATTAGATCGTTGCCATATGTTCCGCATCCCCTTCACCCTCTCAATTCGGAGCTTTCACTCTTTCTTCTCCTACCCGGCGCTCTTTCGCCTTCCTATTTTACAACCTTTCTGAACGCTTTTCGAATTCACTCATTTTCTAGACACCTGCATCTATTAATCTATTGTTGCCTGAAAGAACCAAGCGCCCAACACTTGAGTAGCCTCACCACCTCATCTCTGAATCAGCCCTCAATATTATCATGCAACAGTTCCCGCACTCTTTCCATCCTTGCAATCATAAGACAAACTACTATTCAGTCGAGTCATCACTGTTCTCATTTCTGCTCTTCTTGCATAGATTAATATCTATCCATAATTCGCACGATATTCTGGATATCTTCTTCATCTTAATATTGTGCAATGATTCATCAATAAATAGAGGGCACAATAACAGGTATCTACCCTACCTCGATTGTCGACCGTTTAAAAATGCGACAAGAAGACAAGAATACCTCAAGAAAAGGTTAGCCTAGACAAATTCATAATAGTTTTCACTGGCGACGAGAGATAACACGCCAAATATGTTTCACTTCTCTCTCTTCGTTTGTTAAAAAATGAAAAAAATTGCAAAAAATGTACAAATACAGTGACACTGAATTATTTTACGTTTAGAACGCCAGGCATGAAATGGTGATTTCCATAGCCTCAATACTGATGATCAGTGATTGATGATAGATTTGCAGGGCGACTTCAAGAAAGCTTTGACGGACACCATGATCAACGGAAAGGAGGGCTTTGTGAGTGTGAATGATTGAATGAATACTAATTGTCCAAGCATACCCAAGCATTGCTGATTGATTTGAAACATGCTGGACCCGTTGCCTATTGAAATCTATCGGAATGTTGAGAATCGAATATGATTCATCGATTTCAGTGCCGAGAAACAACAGCAAAAGCTCGAAGCCTACCAGAGCAATCCCCCTCCATTCCCACTCCCATTCCACTCAATGGAGCACATGGCAAGTGTCCTTCAATTCATCCATTCCTGTCATTCATCTTCCAACTGGATTCTCCACTTCCATTACTGCCTAGATACCCTGCCGTTAATTTATGGTTGTGATTGTTGACCCATTCTTCTCACTGGTGTTTTATTCAGGTCTACCGCCCATTAATTGTATTTTTGAATGTTGATTTTTTAGTAAAGGTTATATTTGATCCATCAAGCAGTCAGCTGTCTTTGGAGAATGGGATTTGTGCATTACTGCCTGAATAATAATTTTACCTGAATAGTCAGGGAACTGCCTTATTCTTCTCAGAGAAGAAATTGCCATAGTATAGAAGCGATTCCCTCTTCCCCTCCTCCCTTTAAATCTCTCCCTGGTTTTCCCTCAGAGCAGATGTCGGCATACCCTCTTTCTTCCTCCTTACATCCTTACATTACATCGGTGAGGCTCATTCTGCATCATCCCTCTACCCTCTCAATTCTCACCCGCTGCATCTCCCTACACCCAAAAGCCATTATCTCAACCGTTGTCCTAAATGCCGCAGGATAGAAGAGATTGGACAGCTACAGAATGAAAGAGAAAGGGAGATATGGAAATTGCAACCGATCGTAGTCCACCATCATTCAAATTACAATACCTTTCTTCGGTTTATGAGACGAATCGCGATAGAATCATCCATTTTCCAGGCCCCGTGGCGATATGCCAAAAGTTGTTCCTACAGGTCCCCCAAATGCACTATGAATAATCTTTTCAAATCCGTTTCTGAAATATTTAAAAAAATTTCATTCCAGAGGTCAAAGGCTGTCGCTTCTGTGATTTTTCACAAAACTCGCGTCAAAACTCGCACCGCGGTATCAATAGTTCCGATAGTTACCTTGATTCCACCCTCAGGCGATACGCTATTTAACGTCGGTTTGCTGCAAAAAGTTCTCCGTTCAAACCTGCCACTGCCTTGTGATTGCCAATGATTTCCTCACCTTTCCCACTCATTCCACCACTCACTTCGCCTCTCACTCAACACTTTGATCCGAGCGAGAAGAGAGCTCATTGCTTTCGTTCACTTTCATTCCATTCACTCTTCAGATTTGGCTGAAAGATCAACGGAATGATCACTCTTCCCTCACGGTTTCGAAGTACCAAACGATTCAATCAGAATTATTTGCTTTCCATCAGAATTGGCACAATCAGTGACAAGAATAGTCCCTTGAGAGTATGATTCATTGGTTGCACAACACTCGCTCTTATCTTTACTCTCTCCATCTTCCTATTACGTGGTATCAGTCGGTGGAATGATACGAGAGTGCGTCCTATTATTATTCACACGCGTCATCATTACTATTCTTTCTTGCGCCTTCTTCATTCGCCCGCAACACGTGAAGTTCCCAGGATAGACAGCACTATTTCAACTTCATTTTCTCTTCTGTTTTCTAAATCACTTTTCATTTCATAACAATTGATTTAGGTTCCTACTCCACCTCAAAACTCTCTTTCGATGCCGAGAATAATGAAGACACTTCATCATCAACGAACTCAGGTGAAAATACTTATGTAACTAGAACTAGTTACAATGGAGACTGGTCATAAACGGAGCTACATTTAATTCGAATTCTTAGCTAAAGGAGGCATGATAGCCAGAAGAAAAAGCAGTGATTCTAATTCTTCTTCTTTACAGAATCCCTGACGAAATGCGAACTCGAAATAACTCTAGGAGAAAAGAACTGGAAAACCATCGATATCGAGAACCGGTGAGCATTCTTGGCTACATGTTTAGTGGACCAGTACACAAATAGGTGCAGATTTTTGTAGCGAAGACTTTTGTGGGAAATTTGCATCCCTTGACCAACTTACAAGCCAGCAACTAGGTTACCGTTCAGCGAACCCTGTGAATTTGTTTGATCGAAATGAGGATACGATGAATGGTCTATTTCGAAACTCGTTTCAGGGACACTTCGCTCACCATCCACCATCCATATCACGACAACTGACGGTGACAATTCCCTGCGCCTTCGAAGATCAACACCGATTCCATCAGAGTTGCCAGTCCTATATTCCGAAATTGCACATCACGCAAAAAACTGATCATTTTCTCATTGAATAAAGATTAGATTGGAAATGATGACCAGGCTGCTATACAATAACAATCGGATTTCCTGTGATTTTCGCACTTACTTGATTGAATGACATTCTTCACTATCACTTTTCCCTCTTCTTCTTCTCCGTGCTAACCTATTTTCTTGGTCGCTGACAGCAAGAGACAGCAAGCTTATCTCTCTCAACTTCTTCTCTTTCCTCTTTTCCTTCCTTCTCTTTGCATCATCATTCTTATCAACACGTGTTTCACACGTGCCCACACTCCCTTCCTTCCTTCCTTTCTCTTCTCTCTCCTTTGATAGGTCGCTAGCGGCTCTGCTCCCTTCTCTCGATAATTTAGCCATGTGCACTTTCGGGATTAATACAGTCAATTTATCCAATTCAATCGGTTACCAGCGTGTCTTCAAAAGTCCGCGCTCTTTCGCGTTGTGTCCGACATATCACCGATCAAAAATGTGCTTTGAAGTTGCCTATACCAACTCCACTGTCGTTCTTCACGTAGCATGAGGATCAAGAAATCAACAACAACAAGATGATCAACGCCAAATTTCGCGTCTCTCAGATGCTCTAGAGTACACTTGTACGTTTCCACGCATTTCATTCAAAATCTTCATTTGTTCAAAATCTTCAAAAGCAAACTTCCGATGATTCAGCTATTCCGAGTTCAGGCCATGACTCTATGAGAAGATCGTCCACGTATTATAATATCGAGAGGTACTTCGATGTGGGGAAGAAGAGGGAGATAACTGCTAAGAGAGCATCTCGTAATGCCCACTACAACTTACTATGCTTAACTTTACGATCTCCGTTTTTACTACAAAGATATTGAATAAATTATTGATTCTATCATAATTCGAGAAGAGTACTGCATAACTCGATCGAAAACAATTGGGGTGCAATGGAGAGAACAATCAATCAATGAATCATCTCTATCTCAATTTGCTGTTGAGCAGTTTACGTACTTTCGCTTTCCGCCTCCTCTGTAAGGCGTAACAACACCCATCCCTCCATTCCACTCACTATACGATTCATTCTCTCACAAACACTGCTCATATTCTTCCTCCTCTCGCCGTATAAACCCTCGGTTTCTTATCACTCGTCTCTCCTCTCCTCTTTTCCCCTACACTTCTTCCCTTCATCTATTCTTCCTCTAATGACCACTCCCTTCTGTTACACGTCGTTAGAGCATATCTTCCCTCTTCGCTACCTCTCTGACCACGTTTGACCCACTTGGTAGCCCTACTTCTCATCCTTCCCTCCACTCATCGCACGCGCACTGTTGGTGAAAGTTCTTCTTTTTTTCTTTCACATCTCGAATCCCTCGATCTCTTCGCTGGTGCCGCTCATAGCTTGTGAGAGAGGGGCCTTCTTTCATGTTTTCCCTCCCGTCTCTGTGTCACCCCTCCTCTTCACCTTCACGTCTTATCACTCCCCTCTTCCTTCCTTTTTATTTCTTTCATTCGTTTGATCACTTGAACTACGCGCTCTACTCTTTCTCTCTCTCCAACTGTCCTCGTCTTCTTGTCTACACAATCTTGACTCACTGTTTTCGAACCCAATAGAGTAGTCTACTCACAACTGTGCGCACACATTCCTTTTTGACTGCTATTATCTATTCTTCCCACTATCCGACCACAAGTCGAACGAGCATTGTGTTCATTACTATGATCTTGGAAGCTTTCTACACACGAATCTAAATATTACGCAATTGTTTTGAGCGCATCACTTATTTATGCTCATTTCGCGATGACCTCGAGATTCAATCCGACACATCGTTTATAAATAATGCTCCTTGAAGTTGTCTACTCCAACTCGATCCGTTATTCTTCCCCTAAGATAACGATGAACAACATGAACATCAACTACAAGATCTACGGACAATCCCGCTTCGAGGGGTCTGTATCACGATACCAGTAAGGGTACGTTGCAATTTTCGAATATTCAAAGCAATAGTGCTTCTCAAGTTTCCCTTGAGTCCTTCCATCCCCGACCAGGGCGATATCAGTTGAGAACTAAATTAAGTTGCTTACTCTTCCGGGAAGTGAAGAAGTACCATAGCGCAGTTCTTTGTTCAACATCAGTGTTCTTGATGACTCATTCATCTTTTCAGAACAAAATACATTGGCTTTGATGGGACTTCTTTGATGATTGTGAAGAATTCGACCTGGAGGTGCAGATGGAGACTGACACCAAACACAATAGATCTGCCATCGCATTCAACTCAAGGATCTCTTTGAGATGCTATCGATCGAGATGTTCATTGAATAATTTATTGATTTCATCTATTGCATTACTCACAGAAGCAATATCGCAGAAATCCGCCTCCCTCTAAAAACGTTCAGCTTTTTATGGCTCTTATGGTCGCACTCAACAACTCTTTGAGGCACCGCGGAAATATTCGTTCCGAATACTTCCTCGATTCCGCCGGTTCTACGCTATTTAGCGCCGCATGGCTGCCAAGTTTTCTCCACACAACCCTCCGATTTGACATTGAGCTAAGTGTTCTTTTTCATCCGTTTAATTTATCGTAGAAACGTTTATGAAGTATTGGACATATTGTAGATTGCAAAGAGATGATTTTAATGGGGGGTGCAAAGAACGGTATACTCAATCACGAATTTTCTGGAATAAGGGGCGAATATTAAACCCTCTCAACTTTTCGCCAAAGACGTTAGATAATATATTCTCTCTCCGCTCCCTCTAATTTGATGGCTCCTTCGTATTCCTCCATCTTACCCATCTCGACTGATCCCACGCATTCTCCGCTCCACTCAGTGTAATCTTCAGGGCAACCCCATGACTCTTCTCTCTAGCACTGCTTCTTCCTCTCTCCCTCTCTTCACCAGATGTTTTTCCCTGACGAGCTTCATCTTCTCAATCACATTCTCACACCCTTGACTCCATCCTCCACTTCTCCTTATCTTTCACTTTCTTCTGGGGACACACAGTAGGAATTTGGAAGCGATCTCCCCTTCCATCTTCAAATCTTTCTCTCTGGCTATCCGGACAGATGACGGGAGAGTCTCTCTTCCTCTCTTCTTCTTTCCTCCTCACTTTACAACGTTCCTTCCCGCACTACTCACTCGCTTCTCTCAGGGGAGAAAGTTTCTACTATGTGTCAAGATGAAGATTATCTATTGTATCTTCAAATTCCTCACTGGGTTTTCTCTAGAACTGGATTTTCCTAGAACCTTTCTTCTACCTGACTTCCCCCTTCGACATCGTTGCCACTCTCTACTCTCTCAAAACATACTCTTTCACGCTTTGCGGCTTTATTAATTATAAGCAATCTCTCCATTATCTCTGGTTCCTTCACGATCCAGCAATGCCGCTCAAAGAAACCTTTCCGTTGCTCGAATTCTGTTTACTCTGTTCTCTTTCTGCCACAAAAGAACCGAGAACACAGCTGTCGAGAAGCCGAATCACCTCCACTTCTCCCACTTTCAAGCAATCCATGTTCTTCCGCTCATTGTATCCTCTGAATTCTCGATGTTAATCTTTATAAAGTGTCATGTTTCATCAATAAGTTAAGGTATCTACTTTATCTCGATTGTCGCCCGTTTTACAACGCGAGAATGAAGGCATGCAGAAGACTAATGAACAAGACAAAGGTGACTATCAATTTTGAAACCCATCACTGTAGATTACTTCCACTTTGTACGCTTTGCACACGCAATTTTGTGTAATAGACCAATTTGCAGGCATCCAAGAAAGTTCATCGCCTCGTCCGCATACGTTGGTGACAGAGAGAATCCGCTTCTGGAGTTCTTCTCCTCTCTTCGTATGAGTTCTTGAAGAAATCCCGGTCGAGTATAACGTGAGCCTCGATTATTCTACTATTTTATTCTATCGATTCTTACGTACGGTCAAAGAACGTGAATGAAGGTAAAAGAATCCGGCCTGGGTTGAAAACCTAATAAACTCTTTTAACTCACTTCAATCGTTTGAAAGTTGAAAGCAAACGAACTGATTTCAGTGACGAGGAAAGGATCACTTCTCTCTAATCCCATCAATGAACTCTTTACTCATTCACACTCCCATTCCTCTCACCCAAATGAGCGATGAACCGGCCATTCCACAGCCATTCCACTCTTTCACCCTCCTACGAGATACCAATCCTTGTTGTGTGTTGTGATTGAGTCCGTCCATTCCTCTCGCTGAGAGAACTGGGATGACACTGTACCTAACATTAATTGTATTTTGATTGTTGATTTGTAGATAAATGCTATATTTTAATCATCCAGCAGTTACAAGTTGTGAGACAATTCTTGATAATCTCACTTCTATATTGCCATACACTTCTTTGCAATCAAGAGAACCATCAGAAAGAGAATTATCGGCAGGAATAATCGGGTCAAAGTCCTAATTTCCTCTAGGGGAAGAAGTAGTCTGGAAAAGATCTCCCCTTCCCCTTATAATCTCTCTCCCATTCTGTCTTTTCTCCGACCAGATGTTGAGATATCCTCTTCTCCTCTCCCCTGCGTCTCTCTCTCCTTCCACTAGATCGTTGTCATATGTTCCGCATCCCCTTCACCCTCTCAATTCGGAGCTTTCACTCTTTCTTCTCCTACCCGGCGCTCTTTCGCCTTCCTATTTTACAACCTTTCTGAACGCTTTTCGAATTCACTCATTTTCTAGACACCTGCATCTATTAATCTATTGTTGCCTGAAAGAACCAAGCGCCCAACACTTGAGTAGCCTCACCACCTCATCTCTGAATCAGCCCTCAATATTATCATGCAACAGTTCCCGCACTCTCTCCATCCTTGCAATCATAAGACAAACTACTATTCAGTCGAGTCATCACTGTTCTCATTTCTGCTCTTCTTGCATAGATTAATATCTATCCATAATTCGCACGATATTCTGGATATCTTCTTCATCTTAATATTGTGCAATGATTCATCAATAAATAGAGGGCACAATAACAGGTATCTACCCTACCTCGATTGTCGACCGTTTAAAAATGCGACAAAGAATCATGCAGAAGACAAGAATACCTCAAGAAAAGGTGAGCCTAGACAATTTCATAATTGTTTTCACTGGCGACGAGAGATAACACGCCAAATATGTTTCACTTCTCTCTCTTCGTTTGTTAAAATATGAAAAAAATAGCAAAAAATGTACAAATACAGTGACACTGAACTATTTTACGTTTAGAACGCCAGGCATGGAATGGTGATTTCCATAACCTCAAAAAGGATGATTAGTGATTGATGATTGATTTGCAGGGCGACTTCAAGAAAGCTTTGACGGACACCATGATCAAGGGAAAGGAGGGCTTTGTGAGTGTGAATGATTGACTGAATACTAATTGTCCAAGCATACCCAAGCATTGCTGATTGATTTGAAACATGCTAGACCCGTTGCCCATTGAAATCTATCGGAATGTTGAGAATCGAATATGATTCATCGATTTCAGTGCCGAGAAACAACAGCAAAAGCTCGAAGCCTACCAGTGCAATCCCCCTCCATTCCCACTCCCATTCCACTCAATGGAGCACATGGCAAGTGTCCCGACCTTCAATTCATCCATTCCTGTCATTCATCTTCCAACGGGATTCTCCACTTCCATTACTGCCTAGATGCCCTGCCGTTAATTTATGGTTGTGATTATTGACCCATTCTTCTCACTGGTGTTTTATTCAGGTCTACCGCCTATTAATTGTATTTTTGAATGTTGATTTTTTAGTAAAGGTTATATTTGATCCATCAAGCAGTCAGCTGTCTTTGGAGAATGGGATTTGTGCATCACTGCCTGAATAATAATTTTACCTGAATAGTCAGGGAACTGCCTTATTCTTCTCAGAGAAGAAATAGCCATAGTATAGAAGCGATTCCCTCTTCCCCTCCTCCCTTTAAATCTCTCCCTGGTTTTCCCTCAGAGCAGATGTCGGCATCCCCTCTTTCTTCCTCCTTACATCCTTACATTACATCGGTGAGGCTCATTCTGCATCATCCCTCTACCCACTCAATTCTCACCCGCTGCATCTCCCTACACCCAAAAGCCATTATCTCAACCGATCTCCTAAATGCCGCAGGATAGAAGAGATTGGACAGCAACAGAATGAAAGAGAAAGGGAGATATGGAAATAGCAACCGATCGTAGTCCACCATCATTCAAATTACATTACCTTTCTTCGGTTTATAATGATTCATTCTCTCAACAACTCAAAGTAAGCTCCATCTTAAGTAGGCAAGGATGCCGCTCTTCTTTGGACGCTCGTTCTACCATCTTTCTCCCTTCCCTCTTTGCCTCCATTCCCATCGTTTATGCATTTCCATCGCATATTTCTCCCCATTCCAAATCTAAACAACGAGAGAGCGTGAAAATCAGAGAGTTACCTTCTTCCTTACTCTGTTTATATGAAGGCTCTCCTCTCGGATCATTCGTGACTGAATTTCACTTCCACTGCTTCTCATTTCTCCCTTTGGCTTTCATGCTGCGTTTCTATTCTCAACTACGGAAACAATATTGATATTCATTCAGCCTATTGCGATAATATCCTTTTATTCGTTCATTTCTTGCCTGCTAATTCGTCAGAATTCTCGTTCATTCTAATCTTGCGAACACTATCAGACGCCTACATCGTGTCAAATGTCGTGTGACTACAACTTCTCCGCCAGAAGCCAGCACCCCGTTATACGATTCTATTCCTTCTATGACAACTTGGAGTTCGAACAGGAACAAACTATCTTTATTTATCTAATTTCGTATGTCTCCTGCATTGTTCGCAAGGTTCTCTTGATCCCTTCAATTTCTCTCTCATTGGATGCTGAATACCATAATAAAACCATTATTTTATCACCGTAAACATTGGAACAACTAATGATGACAATGAATATCTTCTCGACACGTTTCCGTTCTTCCCTAACTCTGACTGCATGTTCTACCTAACGGCCTCTTGACTATTCCCAATTTCTATTTTCTTCATACTCCAAATTCATTCCATCTTCAGCATCCTAGACAAGGAATCGTCGAAAATGTCGAGTTGGTTATCTTCGATTCCATCGTTTTCATCGCCGATTCTATAATAATAGTGTATGCTCCATGATTGGCGCAGTACTGACAAACTCACTTCTGTTCACCGTGCATGAATCTCAGAAAAACAGGGCTGATACTTTTTTTTCTATTGTTTGCGGTAATTCACTCATTTAACCTCTTTCGTTCACATAATGATGAAGTTCACCAGTTCGCCTTTACCTCATCCATTCTCTTTATATTTTAGATGCGTAGAATATCTCGGTTCTGATACAAATCTTTGTTGTACCCTTTCAATTCTGTCGCTCATATGCAGCATAGTTATGTGATTCAATGTAACAACTTCTATGTAAACAGAATGAGCTCATTTCAGACCTCATCGCGCCACTTCGCTTTCAAGATGGCGATCTTGACCCGTTTCAAGGTAACGAAGACAAGGCCTCACCTCCGTTATTATCCGACTTTTCAGTGAGTTCACTATTCTTTTGTGGCTGTTTCTCTGTCTCACGGACATTTCACAAGTATGTGTGCCCGAAGCAAGAGTTGCTCGATGCATTCACACTCGCAAACAATACCAACTTCGGACCATTTGCTCAACTTCACCTTCAGAATTTTTATTCTCTCAGTCTGCCCCTCTTCTTCCCTTCCCGAGCAGCACGGACGGGCAATTTGGCCGAGAAATGAAATGCATTGTATACGTATAGATGCGAGCGAGTCCCGTGTTCGTATATGCCTGCCAGTTATCTCTCTAACCGCTCCCTACTCCAATAATTACGAATCGTTCGTTAGTATCCACTCTCTTTTACTCCTACTAGAGTAGTGAGACGGGCAATTAGGCCGATGCGCGGCGTAATGGAAAGAGAGACTTTCATTTCACCCTCCCCTCCTCCTTCACCTCCATTGTTGTATAGTAAATTAATGCTAGTTATCGATAGACCGTCCTACGGTATCACACTAGTCAACTTTGTTTGAATTCGCGCACTTCCCTGCACTTCCGCGTGATAACCATTACCGTAACACGCTCTCGCTTTCTCGCAATTTCACAATTGTTCCCAGAGTTGTTCCACCGGTGCTACCGAGTGGTTGTCTGTTCTTCTCTCTCTTTTATGTATTTTCATCACCGCGTAACTTCCAATAAATAGTTCCCAGTTAGCTAGTGTTTGTTCCATCGCAAAGCAAAGCGCAAGGACACATCAATTGGCGTTCAGGAGTAGCAATTCGAGTTTCACCGCCTTTCCACTAGGTTTACCATCTTCCATCAGGTTTCAACAACCTCAATAGGTGACACAGCGACTGTTTTGCCCACTAATATTGTTTTACGCGCGTGTATAAGTGGCGATTCCCTAGTTTCACCACTATTTCATCACACTGACGCCCCTGCTCACGTCCGCTAGTTCAATCGCTATTTCATCACGATTGTGAAACTAGTTCACCAATCGATCGACTTCCACTTCTCCATCCACCTCAAGCAATCCATTCCATCCATTTCCACGTCCAATCCACAATGGGAGACGATGAACAAGTGCTTCGAGGCCGTCGAGAAACTGACTCAGCTCATTGCGAGTCAGGCAAACCAGTCCACTTCCACCACCACGGCTCCCACGGCGCCCAAGCCCGCCCATTCCATTTCCATCGACCATCGAGGCTAGGATTCAAGAGTTCCGCTACTCTCCTGAGGAGGACTCTACTTTCGAGCTCTGCTGGTCGCGTCACGAGGACATTTTCAACGTCGACCTCAAGGAATGGAGCGACAGCCAGAAGGTGAGACTATTGTTGCGTCATGTTTCACCGTCGATCGAGAAAACTCTCTGCGACTCAATCGCTCCCAAAACATGGAGTGAAGTTTCGATTTCCACCGTAGTTACCAAAATGACGGCTCTATTCGGTGATTCCACTTCCATCTTCGATAAGCGAAGATCCATGCTAGACTTGCGTATGTCCACGGCAGGCATTGATGATGTCAAGGTCCTCGCCGCCAGAGTCAACAAAATGGTTGAAAATGCCCAGATGTCAACTATCGATCCAGATGAGTTGAAATGCCTAGTGTTCCTCCATGCCCTTGATCTACCTCGATATTCCGATGTCCATATCTGTAGCGACTTTCCTAGAAAGCACTACTCTTTTCTTTCCCTTTCCATCCACAACCAAGCAATATTCCATCCATTTAATATATAATCAGTTCTCGATACCTAGCCCACGTGCTATACGGTACTTTGCACTCTAGAGTGTGCGTACGTGCGTTTCACGTGTGTGTTTGCGTCTTTGTGCGCCGATCGACCTCTCCCGCTCG
>LS512889.1:14746-26516 GCA_900490845.1 Pristionchus japonicus | reverse complement strand
GTCCCTTCCCTCGCTCGATTTGTAATCATTCCTTCACCGTCCGCCCGCAGAGGCACCCGCAGGGATCCTCGCTCTCTAGAAGCGAGTCGACGTCGTCTTCAAGGGTCACTACCCTCATCGCCTTCCATCCATTGATCCTCTAGGGATCACAGCTTGAGCCCACGTGCTCTTTCTTCTTTTCCACCGCTGAATCGACTCCATACCCTTCCCCTCTTAGTTCCAACTCCCCTTTTGCAGTAAAGTAATAAACTTATATTAAATTCACCCTCTCGCCCCTTTCAACACACACCAAACCCCCACCGGCTTCCCACAACTGTGCGGAAGTCAGGATAATATCCATCTACTAAGGGAAGCAAGGAAGACTAAGGCTTCAGGAGATCCACCCACTAGTCTTGATGATCTAATCCATGTTTTCAACAACATCAACCAGCTGAGACACGATTCCAACGCAGTCACACAGTCCAGAGTAGTTCATGCAGTACGTTCTCGCAATGAGAGATACAGTACACACAAGGGATCCATTCCACCTTCCAACGACGATGATGCCCATGAAACCCAATCCAGAGCAAGCGATCAGTACAGTACCCATCCAGATTCGTGCTATAGATGCCTCGGCACGAATCACATGTCCAATGAATGTAGGTACAGGCAATCCAAGTGCCATCACTGTGGCAAGAATGGCCACATCGAGAGAGCATGCAGATCCAAGAACAGACACATCAATACCATCACTCTCAATGATTCCATCGATCCAGACTACACAGTCACATTATCCATGAATGCCCAAGATGTCAACATGAAGATCGATACTGGCTCCGATATCACGGCTATTTCCGAACATGTCTGGAAAGCGATCGGATGCCCACTTCTGAAACGAACCACAATCAAAGTAGCTTGTTCCAACGGCACTTACCTTCCGATTAGTGGTCTATTCCATACTATGCTGGAATATAAGGGAATGAGACGCAAGGGCCTCATTCTAGTCACTCCATCAGACATCTCAGTAGTCGGAAAGGACTACATCAACTACTTATGTTTCTTCCAACACCACGAGAAGACTCCTTCCATCCATTATGCACTGGATGGCCATGCCAACTACCGTAATCCAATGGTAGATTCCAATCAATGTGATGCCCAGAACGATGCGACCATCCTCCTAGAGGGTGAGGGGAACACACACCCCCGTTCCACGGCTATGTCATACGGTATGTACACATACCATCAGGAGAACACGCTCTCCACTCACGGTTTTCCAATGACGGAAGTCTCCAATGGCGATCTAATGAAAGACGCCAACTCGATGCCCATGTTGTACGGTGTATGCGCCCGTACCGAGAATAGACTAGACGAGTCACATCTCCACATCGATCTTTCCATCCATCCATCAGAGATCAAAGATCAATCGTATGTCACGGCGATCAATGAAGATCAGTCGGCCCACCATGTCACCACTGTAATGCACGCTTCCATCGACATCGACGCGCCAGCCTACCGTAACCCCGATGCTACCGTACTCGACTTCAACGTCTACAGTACTCCCGCCGTCGCCTCGTCGATCAACCGAGCCCAATGATGATGTAAGAAGAAGGAGCCCTTACCAACTGTGCTTATTCACCTCACCCCCTACCCAATGTTTTTCTAAGATTGAGAGCTTCAATCTTAGGAGGGAGGTGTTGTATAGTAAATTAATGCTAGTTATCGATAGACCGTCCTACGGTATCACACTAGTCAACTTTGTTTGAATTCGCGCACTTCCCTGCACTTCCGCGTGAGAACCATTACCGTAACACGCTCTCGCTTTCTCGCAATTTCACAATTGTTCCCAGAGTTGTTCCACCGGTGCTACCGAGTGGTTGTCTGTTCTTCTCTCTCTTTTATGTATTTTCATCACCGCGTAACTTCCAATAAATAGTTCCCAGTTAGCTAGTGTTTGTTCCATCGCATAGCAAAGCGCAAGGACACATCATCCATCTCTAGTAAATCTCATATCGCCTAGGCAACCAACTGTGAAACCTCTCCCTCTCACTCACTTCCCCGCCTCACTCATTCCTACATAAACTAGAGTCCTCCCCTGCCCTTCAAACATCTCTTTCTATCTCAATTCATGCCGTTCTTTTGCATTTTCAATGTCGTTCTCCCTAATATTCAATCATTCCATGATCCTACTTACTCTCTAATCTCGTAACTGAAGAAGCTGAGATGTTGAATTCATATTCAAGCTGAACAAGTACGTTTCAAGCTCTGATCTGTCGTTGCGCTTTCTAGTACGAAAACCTACGCTCTCACTAACACTAATGGTTTCGTAAAGAAAGCCATCATCATTTTTCACCCTTTCCAGCTCTTCTTTCGGCCAACATAGGCTAGCTGTTGAACCATTCTACTTGGATCGATACTTCACTGTTGTGGACGTTTGCTTGAACATGGTAATAATTATATTTTATATAGATTTCTATTTTGTGGGGCGAAATTTATGATATATTCATTGAATCACGCCTGAGAATTCGATTTCTGATGAAAAATCAGAACCTATAATCATTATTGATTTAATATTAGTTCTTATAGTCATTATTGATTTAATGTTCCAGAACTCAGTTCAAATTCGCAGTATTCGCAAGTGTTCTCACACCGACAAGAGACAAGAAGGCTGATTATATGGTGAGATCATTCGATTATTTCCACGTTCTAAGAAAGCACATAAGCAGGTGGTGCACTGTTTGAAAAAAAAGATATCACCTAGACAACCAACTCTGCCTCTCCCTATGTCTCATTCTCTCTCCCCTCCCTCCCTTCTCCCAAACTACTGCGATGCCCCGCTCTGTCTCTCTCTCTCTCTTTCCCACTCTCTTCACCTCCCTCATTCCCATTCGTACTGGATACGGGCCTTCCCTCCTGTCTCTCTGTCTCTATTTATGATTCGCTGTTCTTCCCTGTCGTTATCAATTGATATTGAATCATTGTAGTGCCTTACTTGCGCTCTCATTGATTTGCTGTTGAATTCACACTGAAACTGAACAGGTACGTTTCAATAACTCAGGGGGCAATATGGCTGGGGACGCTTTTGCCTATTTGGAGCGACAATATCAGACTTTGAAAGGCTATTCATAAATCAACGATTCTAGACTTATTTCCCAGTGTCCAATTCGGTCTGAGTCAATCTGAAGGTTCAAACAGTATTTACTGCAGAAATTAGTACGATGACGCCGTCGAGATCATGGATCAAGTCGATTATATATGAGGCCGTTCGCGTAAGGTTCAACAAGGTTGAACGAAGGTCTGGAACAGGGGGAATTCTGAATGGCCCCAAAACTTGGCATCAGGGGTAACTTTTGGTCCTAAAAATAGGTTTTGAAGCGTTTTTTGATCTGGGCCCTCAGGACGCCTATACGACCCCGCCCATTTGGGACCCCAAAATCGTTTTTCGCACATATTTCGTTCAAAATGCGTCAAAATGGCCACAATTCTGGTTACTAGGGACAGTTTTCCGAGCTCTATCGATTGGTTATTTGGTCAAAGGGTGAAAATTTTTTGACGCCCGTGGGAAGATCGACTTTTTTATTCTTCCGAGGTAAGCTCTGAAACTTTGCCAGATGAAAGATCTCACTCTCCCGAGAATTTTGGTATATTATATGTGGGGGTTCCGACCAGGACGAGTGGTTTCCCATCGATTTGAAGGTAGATCAAAAAAATCGATAATAGATTGGACCCTCCAGATAGTGCTCATCTTGTAGAGCTCGTCGAGCTGATCTCAGATCATATCAGCTTTCCCCATAGAACCAATTTTCAAGACAGTTATGAGGGGTCAAAGTTACGGAAAATCTTAATTTTCTGTCATTTGCATTTTCAATTTGCATTTTTCAAATTCGTCTTTTTTTGAAAACTTTTTCGATCGAATTCGGCAACTTTGACCCCTCATAACTTTCTTGAAAATTGGTTCTATGGGGAAAGCTGATATGATCTGAGATCAGCTCGACGAGCTCTACAAGATGAGCACTATCTTGAGGATCCAATCGATTATCGATTTTTTTGATCTACCTTCAAATCGATGGGAAACCACTCGTCCTGGTCGGAACCCCCACATATAATATACCAAAATTCTCGGGAGAGTGAGATCTTTCATCTGGCAAAGTTTCAGAGCTTACCTCGGAAGAATAAAAAAGTCGATCTTCCCACGGGCGTCAAAAAAAATTTCACCATATGACCAAATAACCAATCGATAGAGCTCGGAAAACTGTCCCTAGTATCCAGAATTGCGGCTATTTTGACGCATTTTGAACGAAATATGTGCGAAAAACGATTTTGGGGTCCCAAATGGGCGGGGTCGTATAGGCGTCCTGAGGGCCCAGATCAAAAAACGCTTCAAAACCTATTTTTAGGACCAAAAGTTACCCCTGATGCCAAGTTTTGGGACCATTCAGATTTTCCCCTGTTCCAATCGCTTGTTGATCCTTATATGGACAGCCTCATATATATATTTATGCGAATTCACAAGGAGAAACGCGTTACAATAGGAAATATTATTAAGTTCAATGAAACGTCGTACAATAGCAGGTAATGGGTGGATGTGGGGTCACTCAGAGAAACTGGTCAATATTCCGGATTTTACTACTAACCTTGCCGCTCTGGGGAAGATGACTTCACACCTGTGACATACTCACGGTAAGAATCGCTGCAATGAGAATGGCGAGTGCCAATGCCTATAAATCACAAAATGGGTTTAAATCGCACAGCTTCAGACGATCGAGAGGGACCATCACTCGTGCTCCATAGTGCCAGAACTTCACTAGTATCTCCTGCCGATGTTGGAAAGCACTTTGAAAGGAGTGAGTCTTGAGTTTCTAAAAATTTCATTGATCAAGAAACTGATAAAAAACATAGCGTTCTATTTTTTGATAGAGTGAACTGAGATATACGTGAAATGAACAGGATTCCGCGGTTTCTGACTCTTTCAACGCCTTGGTTTGAACCAAACCGATCAATTTTGCGGCCTCACATTTGGATGAACATCTAACGAGCGCTTACGTTTGCGTAGTAGCGTACAAACAGAGTGCAGCCACTGTCTATTCCATTTTTTGCAAACAGGAGTGTCGTCATTCAGTAGCCTAAAGAAGGCTGGACTCTACGTGGGCACCTTCGCTTCGAACTCAATCACCGCACCAATGTTTAGCTATTTCCAATTGTATGATCAATCCTATTTTCCCCAAAGTTGTTTTCCGACCAACCTTCATGAATTATAGGTTTTTATGACTTTGTTGTTATCATCGTTGCTAGTGTATCTAAATACTTTCCACAGCATCCTGCTCAATATATGCTCATATACCATGATAATCCCGGTCCCTTTGTTACTGTGCCCCTTAGTGCCCACTTTGTGTCATCTATTCCTTTCGTCGTTCAACTTCTGACCACCTTATTTCTTGATTTTTAATTGTTTCCTTTTGTCATCCAGTAGAAAAGGGTCACTACACCATATATATATATTCGAATTTGCAATATACAAAGAAAGATAAAATGAAATAGATTTGATATGATTTGTTAAAGTGTGTTCCAAAAGAGCGGGGCCCGAACTCTTCAGCGATGCCCATTTGACGTAGGATGTTAACTCTCCGATCTCTTTTCGGAAATACAGAGCAAGAGTGTACAGGGAAATAAGAGAGAACACAATGCTCCGGATTATCCTTTCGTATCGTATCTCCATCTGCGCGCAACCAATAGCTCAAATTCACCCTCGAATGCACTCCTCCTCCCAGTTTTTCCTTCCCGAGAAGTCCGAAAGGGCACTTTGGTCCAGGAGTGAGATGCGGTGGAAATGTCCCTATGTTCCGCAATCGTTTCCACCTGCCATTTATCCCTCTCTCCGGAATAGCCCCTCTCCTTTTCTAATTACCACTCTTCCCAGGCTCTCCGGTCTCATCTATCCCTTTCACAACAGTAAGACGGGCAATTAAGCCGATGCATGTAGTAGTGGAAAGAGAGGCTTTCATTTCCACCCTCGCCTCCACCTCCACCTCCATCTCTAGTAAATCTCATATCGTCTTGGCAACCGACTGTGAAACCTCTCCCCTCACTCACTTCCCCGCCTCCCTCATTTCTACATAAACTAGCGTCCTTCCCTGCCCTTCCCACCTCTCTTTCCATCTCAATTCATGTCGTTCTTTTGCATTTTCAATGTCGTTCTCCCTAATATTGAATCGTTCCATGGTCCTACTTACTCTCTAATCTCGTAACTGAAGAAGCTGAGATGTTGAATTCATATTCAAGCTGAACAAGTACGTTTCAAGCTCTGATCTGTCGTTGCGCTTTCTAGTACGAAAACCTACGCTCTCACTAACACTAATGGTTTCGTAAAGAAAGCCATCATCATTTTTCACCCTTTCCAGCTCTTCTTTCGGCCAAGATAGGCTGGCTGTTGATTCTACTTGGATCGATACTTCACTGTTGTGGACGTTTGATTGAATAAGGTAATAATTATATTTTATATAGATTTCTATCTTTGTGGCGCGAAATTTATGCCATATTAATTGAATCACGTCTGAGAATTCGACTTCTGATGAGAAATCAGTACCTATAGTCATTATTGATTTAATATTAGTTCTTATAGTCATTATTGATTTAATATTAGTACCTATAGTCATTATTGATTTAATATTAGTTCTTATAGTCATTATTGATTTAATGTTCCAGAACTCAGTTCAAATTCGCAGTGTTCGCAAGTGTTCTCACACCAACAAGAGACGAGAAGACTGATATGGTGAGATCATTCGATAATTTCCACGTCCTAAGAAAGCACATAAGCAGATGATGCACTCTTTGCAAAAACAAAATCATGAATATATCCAAAAGCCATGATTTCAGTGGTTCTTCACTGAAAGATTCAAGTGAAGTTCATCAGTCTTCTCTCTTCTCTACTTCAATTCCCCTCTGACGAACAGTCATCCATCTTATTTGCACCAATTTTCATCTATTAATTTTATCGCTCTACCTTGAATACGAGTTTACTTTGCTTTACACGACCTCATAATTCGAAATCCCTCATACCACATCTTATTTATATTTTTGCTCGATAAATGTGTCTCAATAATAACATCTTTCACCTCCACATAAGTCGTCTTTCGTTTTCCACAATAACCTCACGCCGATTTTTCGATCACTGAACTCTCACCTCTATTCTGCCCATTGCTGTGAGAGAGCAAGGGACAATGAGAGTTTGGCACATAATTGATTCAAAGATGTGCACCGAATGATCCCCTTTTCTTCAATTTCCACTAGCCTGAACTCGCTCACTCAACATCGTCTCCCTCATTCACAAGTCACAAGGAGGGAGAGAAGAAGACAGGGAAGGGACGAGAATCGCTGGAAACGCCCCGATGTGCATGGGACCAGTTACAGTTTGAAACTGTCATTCATCTCTCTAACCACTCCAATTACTACTAATTACGTATCTTCCGCTGTTCTCCGCCCTCCTTTATCCTTTCAAGACCAATGAGACGAGCAATTAAGCCGGTGCATGGGGTGGTTAGAAGGAGAGTCTTCAATTTCCACCCCGCT
This sequence comes from Pristionchus japonicus, assembly GCA_900490845.1. NCBI lineage: Eukaryota > Metazoa > Nematoda > Chromadorea > Rhabditida > Neodiplogasteridae > Pristionchus > Pristionchus japonicus. The sequence goes on along the minus strand of LS512889.1, from coordinate 18,974 downwards.
CCTCGACATTCACCACTATCTCTAGCAAAGCTTCCCATGTCGCCTAATCGGCCAGCTGAGCCAGCTCGTCTCTCCCATCTCTCCCATCCCTATCTGTCATACTCTCTCCTCATCCCAACATACTGTGAGTCCTCTCTCTTTGTCCGACTTTCTTCTCCTCCCTATCATCCACTTGTACTGAATGTTGACCTTCTCTATTGTCTTTCTGTCCCTTGTTCCATTCGGAAGACCGCAGCCACAATTCGATTGAGGAGTATTGTACTATTCCCGAGCTACGGTCTATTTCTCTAAGCTTCCCAATCAAAGCTTAGGTGTCGTCTCCAATAAATGGCAACCAGAAGAGAGTCTTTCGACGACAGAATCCTTACGACGGAAGTACTAGTAGGAAGAGTCGGCCTCCAACTAGGAGCCGGTGAAAGCGTAAGGGGAAACGAGAGCGCGATCTAGGGTCACATCTCTTTATCCTTCCACCACACTCGACTGACATGGTAGAATTGGAAAGGGGCGGGATTCGGATATGGAACAGTATGATGTAGTGCACTGCCATTCCCGGACCACCGCAACAAGGAAAAGGCGCGCACCGCCCTCTCTGCGCTATGTTGCATGAACGTATGTCAAATGATGAGTGCAACTCGGAAAGATTGTAAAATTTTAATGAAGATGTTTATCTGATGATGAAATGGTGAACCCAACTTGTTCTTAGGTGGGAAGGGCGGTGCTCCAGCATTCGCTGTCACACTTGAGATTGACCTGCCAGTCGACCTTCCTGATGCAGCAAATCCAGAGTTGAGCATTGGGAATTCCATCGGAAGGAATGCACTTGGTGTAGTCAGTCTTGGCCTTGCAATTGGAAACGCATTTGCGGAAGCAAGTTCTGTTGAACTTCATGAAGCTGAAGGGGGCATCAATCAATAGATGAGGATGGGATAGATCAAACCTACTTCTCGTTACAATAGCAGTAGGTGGAGAGTGCCCATACTGTTCCTTGGCAGAAGTCCTCGCAAGGAGTAAGGGAGTAGGCAGTGAAGGCAATGGCAAGAAGAGCCAGAAGAGTGAGCTTGTTCTGAAGAGATTATTGATTGATGAAGAAGAAGAATGGATAGATGAGGAGGAGACTTACCATCCCGATTCGAGTAGTGGATGGTTTGCATTGGATCTCTCCATCATTTTATACCCATCGAACGCAGAAGGAATGACGCATTCCTTCTCGAAAACATATTAAAACGTTGCGCCTCGAGTCCTTCTCTTAAGATTCCCTGCCGTGAGATTCGATACCCTGGGGAGATATCTGACAGAGGCGAGAAGGGATGTTGCGAATCTCGACAGAGTGAATGAATCTCTAGAGTGAATCTCGACATCTAGGGTACATGTGTTCTCGTTTGCGGAACAGGAAATGGACAATTCTTCAACTTTTGACCAAGATCATTCTTACAGAGTATTCCATTCCTGAACTTTCTCCTTTCCTATGCCACTACTCATAAACTGCGTTGTGAGTAGCAGTAACAAAAGACTTGAAAGCACTTCACTTTCAACAGAATCTGCACTATTTCGACTACAAAAGCGATTTGTTGCGAATTTACCAGAATTGCCATTTCAAAATGCTAATTCATCCCTCTCATCTAAAGATGAACTTTCGGATCAGTTTCATCTAGCCTTGCATTCGTACTTTGAACATTCTGTGCATGTGGCAACTGCTGGTCAGCAATTGAAACCTAATCCAGAGCTTATTAATACTTGTGCTTCGATCCAAATTATGCATTTCATTGTTCAAGACCTATTGCCGAAACATCCTTCAACAGCTCTAGTCTCACTCATGCAAGAGACTTCAATGGAATTGCTCAGCAGGAGATACGTAGGAGGACTTGTAGCGCAACGTTTCAATATGCTTCAGCGATGTTGCCAGTGCGTGGTATTGCAACATCTCTCTTCTCCTCGGACACCCCAGGGTATCGAATCTAACAGCAGGGAATCTTAAGAGAAGGACTCGAGGCGCAACGTTTCAATATGTTTTAGAGAAGGAATGCGTCATTCCTTCTGTGTTTGATGGGTACAAAAAGAAGACGAGATCCAATGCAAACCATCCACTTCTCGAATCAGGATGGTAAGTCTCCTTCTCATCCTCCATTCAATCTGTAGTCTCTTCAGAACAAGCTTACTCTTCTGGCTCTTCTTGCGATTGCCTTCACTGCCTACTCCCTTACTCCTTGCGAGGATTTCTGCCAAGGAACCGTCTGGGCACTCTCCACCTACTGCTATTGTAACGAGAAGTAGGTTTGATCTATCCCATCCTCATCTATTGATTGATGCCCCCTTCAGCTTCATGAAGTTCAACAGAACTTGCTTCCGCAAATGCATTTCCAATTGCAAGGCCAAGACTGACTACACCAAGTGCATTCCTTCCGATGGAATTCCCAATGCTCAACTCTGGATTTGCTGCATCAGGAAGGTCGACTGGCAGGTCAATCTCAAGTGTGACAGCGAATGCTGGAGCACCGCCCTTCCCACCTAAGACCACTTGGGTTCAGCCTTTCATCATCAGATAAACATCTTCATTAGATTTTTCCTATCGTTCCGAGTTGCCCGCATTGCTACACTCATCAATTGGTCACATAGTACGGGATAGATCGCACCATGTGGTGAATGCTCTAGCAACATCACCATCGCTCTCGCGGTGTAGTGGTGGATCTCTTTGTCATGCTCTCTTTGTTGTTCGGGGGGAGAAGGGGTTAGTGATCTTTGATCTTTATATAATCCGCAACTCTCATACCAACGAGTTGGAAAAATTAGGATGAACCCTCCCACAGGGATGTTTCCCTTCTCGCACTTACGAATGCGGGCCAGACCACAGACAATTCATGGAGAATAGTAGCCTGTCTCTCTATCCCACATTGACTCTCGATCTGTCAGCACGCGAGATAGCACACGAAACAGAGAGAGTTCCGTCGTGAGAATCAGTGAAAGCAGAGAGTGAAAGGTGGGCTGTCTCGTACAGAGGTGTTGACATGGGAACGGGGGATCATGCATATCAGAGATCTGGAACAGGTAGGACATCTGAGAAATACAGTAGGAGATCTCCGGGGTATGTAGGACTTGCGAAAGATACAGTAGGCCAGTCTCTAGAGCGGGGTGCTGATCAACAGAGATGAAGCAACATTTCATACTGAACCTCTATGTCGATTATGATATACGCATCGAAATTTGCGAGATTGAAGAGGTGAGACAACAAATTTCAACGAGTTGATCATCAAACGATGACTTCTCTGCCATACCCTGGATCCTAATAACGATGGATCTGGAACATAGTGCAAACACTTCATATTTCGATCTACTGATTATCAGATGTGTAAAACGAAATAAGATAGCCCCTTCCCCGTTTGATTTTACTTTTACTGAAGGGCAAGCACTTGTTTCGCAATGTCGTCTGTATTTCCTCCCTTAGTTTCTTCCCAGTGTATAACTGTATAACTCAGAATCACGAAGACAGTTTTTATCGTATCTAGGCTCATAATATACAATTCTAACCTAGAGTCGAGCTCTTGCACAGGTGGCTCTCTCTCGGAACTGTAGAGAACGATAACACAAGGTTTATGAAAGCTTCTTTCTCACACAGGAGGAAAGATGCTGGGGGCGCTGAAGCAGAAATAAAGTGAGAAGGGAGCAGAGAGAGAAGGGGGCGGGAATCAGCTTCGCCCCTATGATGGTGAAATAACGAGAGAGAAAGACTAGAATGATGTCTGCTCAGAAAGACCTCAGATAATACACTGCCCGGAGAATACAAACATCGAAAAATTCGAAGAAATTTGAAATTTGAAAAATGTAAGAATTTCGAAACTCATGTTGAATGTACAAGTTCAAATCGCACGATTCTCTAAATGGCTAATAGTAATAAAACCTTCAATGACAGTGACGGAATAATTTCCAACTTGAAAGGAGCAGTCGTCTGAGATATTAGTACATGTTATGAAGCAGAATTTCTTGTCAAAACGATAGACTCTCTATAATTGCATAAATCACATTGAATCTGTATAAGAGACGAATCGCGAGAAAATCACCCATTTTCGAGGACCCCGCGGCGGTACGCCAAAAGTTGTTCCCAAAGGTCCCCCAAATGCACTATGAATAGCCTGAAGGATGCTCTTTTCAAATCCGATTTGGAAATATTTTTATAAAATTTCATTCCTGACTTACAGCTGGTCAAAGGCGGTCGTCTCTGTGAATTTTCACAAAA
>LS512848.1:286864-339701 GCA_900490845.1 Pristionchus japonicus | reverse complement strand
CCAAAGGTATCCAAAAAAAGTTGAAAATCCATTTTGTATGTTTTTGAGAACACATAGTGACAGAAAAAAATAGAGCAAAAAAGTTTTTCGGCAAGGGTGATCGAACCACAACCATACGCTTTCTAGACCACAACCCTACCATTACACCACCGATGCTTGTTAGCCTTGCGCCCTCAATCGGCTCTTGCACTCGTATGCGCGCGCGTGAGCGAATCACATTGAAATCGAATGATCGATTTTTCTGGTTCCCTGTGGGCGTTTAGCAGTTTTAGTTAGTGCGAAAGATCTTCCATTTTGGGTGCCTATCGACTCGTATAGGTCTCGGTTCGCAACTCCATATTCTCCTAGCGACCTTCCCTTGTCAGATTGATGGCGCGCGCGCTTTTATTGGCACTTTTCCAAAAAAAGCTTTGGGAGTCTCCGACCGCCACTTGGTTATTTATCTTGTATGGAAACGGGGGTTTTGAGCCCTCGCGCAGAATGTCCTTCCCGTTTTCAGAATTCATAAACCCTCCTTTTGAGACAAATGCACGCTCACTCCTTTCTTCGCATTTCCAACACATCTCTTGAAGAAATCGGGAAATTGGAATTTGCTACTCACTTTGAGATCATCATCAAAGTCGAGGAAGCGCATCTTGTCCAGGCATCGATCCAGGCAGCCCGGCATCAGGGTGCGACCGGAGGACTGCAAAAGAGGATTAAGGGTTAGAGGTCAAAGACCAGATCAGGATTCAGTTGGATTAAATTGCATAAATTCAATGTCACCATATTATCAATGAACAGGGAAGTAATGAGCGCGGTCCTAAATACCCGGAGCTTTCGCGTGCCCAGGCAACCTCAACTTTGGGTTGATTCATTGTGCATCAATCATCGAGTAGTTTACTCCTTAATCCAAATTTGCAGCACAATTTCAAATTCAGCAACAGTGCATTTCTTTCTTGTTTCGAAAACATTCTAAAATAGAACTTTCGAACTATTTACCAATCGTGTGTGCTTCAATGACCTACTACAACCAAAATCTAAAGATTCTGTCGTAATGCACAAATCGAATAACACAAGCGCAACACCCTGCCCTGACCCGCTTCCAAACTATGTCAAAAAGAAGATCGTCGAGCTGTTTGCCAATTGGTCTCCGTTTTGAGCTCCGAACAAAAAATTAAAAACAAGCAAGCTCCGCCCACCTCGACATCGCACTTCTTCACTGGCAGCTTCACATTCAGCAGCTGCGCCTGCCTTTCCAGCACGGAGAAAGGCGCGTGCACCAGGATGTAGTGCGTGCGGCCGACCTGCACGAGAAGTTTCTTGTTGAAATTTTGACAGCGAAGGGGCGTAAGCACATGCGACCAACTGCGCGAGATCCCCTTGCGATTAATACTACCCAGATTTTGATGTGATTTGATGTGATTTGTGCACGAGGATGTAGTGCGTGCGGCCGACCTGCACAAGAAGTTTCTTGTTCAAATTTCGACAGTGGAGGGGCGTAAGCTCGTGCGACCAACTGCGCGAGATCCCCTTGCAGTGAATGCAACCCGAGTACCCAGGCTTTAGAGAAAATGAGCTAAATGCGCGAGGATGTAGTACGTGCGGCAGACCTGTACAAGATATTTCTTGTACAAATTTTGACTGGAGCGGAGCGTGCACATGCTACCACGCAGTTGTAGCGACCCCGCGATGAGTCCCAGCAGGAAACCTCTCCTTCTTTCATCGATCGATCATTCAGGAATCCCATCGCGTGAATTCCAAGCCCAGGTCCTGAATACGGTAGCCCCATGCAGCGGCAGGTTACTGTAGCCCCCCCCCCCTTGCATCAATCGATAATCACCAGCTCCATGCCCGTTGTCGTATCGGCGATCCACTTCCTCAGCCAGCAGTGCTCCTCGACGCGATATCAGATTACGAAATCGCCACGCAACTTTTACCATCGAAGCACTGATTCCCAAAATGGTTAGCAGTAGCGGCAATATGAGTAACGAATACGGTAGCCCCTCTCAGCAATCGATAATCACCAGTTCCATGCCCGTTGTCGTATCGGCAATCCACTTCCTCAACCAGCTCAGGCAGCTTGTTAGACAGCTGCAGTGCTCCTCCACGCGCGTTCGCGGCGCGAGATTCACGGCTTGACGCTTTGCGAAGGAATTTGGATTGCTTTGATAGCCCTAGGAAACGGGATTGATTGATTTGTTTTGTAATAATATATCATCCAGACAAAAATCAAAGCTGACAATTCGGCTAGCATAACTCCATCCGATGAAACAGTAACTTCGCTTTTGAAATGATGGAATTGAGAACGGCCTCATCTACAAAATTGCTATTTTCGACGCTCGGATAGAATATGACTACCCAATGAAACAACAACAATACAGTGGGCACAGTTGTTGTTATATTTCACTCATAACGTGGTACATACTACCCCGCATACAGTTCCCAAATGAAATAACCATCTCGTGAAACGGTATCCTGTCATGTGTCGTCTCCGCCATTTTGGTCGTTACCAATTAAACTCAAACTTCGAATCAGCAGCAACAACTCAGGGATAGATTTCAAACCACCATAATCCCCGGCCCTGTCTCCTGACGCCATTAACCCCAATTAACCAATACTACCGTAAATCACCAATACTACCGTAGATCAGCATTCCTTATGAGGCCATCCATGAGAGAACGTACCTACTCCACGGATGGCTTTTTGACAACCAATCCCAATATCTCGCATGTGATGTTCTCATACCGAATGCTGATATTTGGCCCAGTATGGATGGTCCTAGTGCACATTCTGGTAAGCGCCAGACTAAGGCCCTTAAAAACTTGATTTTTTGAAAGTTCTCCAAATATTGGTATGTCACGTCCCCTAGGGGTAATTTTGGCCAAATTTTCCAAAAAAAGCATTTTCAAAATTTTTGGACTTCGTTTAAGGGTCGAAAACAGCGATTTTTCTCGTTTTTTGAGCACCGTGAAAAAAATTTCGGCACGTTTGCACTTTTTTCTTCGATTTTCGGAATCTACGTGAAAAACTGAATCTAGCGCACTTTTTCTCAAGGGCCCGTTATCCGAGCGCCGGGAGCTGGAAAACACGAAAGAAGGCGGAGCGATAGGTGGTGTTGCTGTTACTGAAGTTTCCTGCTTACTGTCTATGAGATTTCAGCCCAAAACTGTTTGTGTAGTAATGCTACACCATTGAGCGAATAATGATCGCCATAGGAGTCGATTCCGCCCCCATGACTTTTTCAACCCATGACCCGGGGTTCATGGTCTCGGAGTAGCTCACTACCATGAACCCCGGGTCATGGTCCAAAATGGAAGTGTAAAGTCATGATGGAGGATCTGCATATACTATGTGCCAATGTACAGTACAGTACTCCAGTAATATACCGTAACCCGAATTACCGTATTCCGGTTATCGCGAAGTGACTTTTCTAAACATTTTGCTTAATAAGTCAGTTCACGATTCCACGACAGACTGATTACGGTAATTCGGGTTTCTGTATATTACTGGGGTACCGTACTGTACATTGGCACATAGTATATGCAGATCCTCCATCATGACTTTACACTTCCATTTTGGACCATGACCCGGGGGTTCATGGTAGTGAGCCACTCCGAGACCATGAACCCCGGGTCATGGGTTGAAAAAGTCATGGGGGCGGAATCGACTCATATGGCGATCATTATTCGCTTTATGGTGTAGCATTACTACACAAACAGTTTTGGGCTGAAATCACATTGACAGATAGCAGGAAACATCAGTAACAGCCATATCACCTCTCGGTCCGCCTTCTTTCGTGTTTTATAGCTCCCGGCGCTCGGACAGCAGTCCCTTGAGAAAAAGTGCGCTAGATACAGTTTTTCACGTAGATTCCGAAAATCGATGAAAAAAGTGCAAACGTGCCAAAAAAATTTTCACGGTGCTAAAAAAACAACAATAATCGCGTGTTTCGACCCTTAAACGAAGTCCAAAAATTTCGAAAATGCTTTTTTTGAAAAAATTGGTCAAAATTACCCCTAGGGGACGAGACATGCCAATACTTGGAGAACTTTGAAAAAATCGAGTTATTAAGGGTCGAAGTCTGGTACTTAGCCGATTGTGCCCTAGGGCCATCCATACTGGGTCAAATATCAGCATTCGGTATGAGAACATCACACGCGAGATATTGGAATAGGTTGTCAAAAAGCCATCCGTGGACCCTTCCCAGAAGATACGTTCTCTCATGGATGGTCTCTTATAACACCCCACCCAGCATGAGTCTGATAAAGATTGATTGATTGATTGATTGACCGTAGTCAATCAATACTCACGGTGGGATCCGTCGCCACCTCCGTCAGCTGCAGTCCCATGATCTCCAGGTTCCCTCACTTCTACCGTAACCGATCAATACCCTCTCTACTACCGTACAACTAACACCGTATAAAATCAATACTACCGCAACCAATCAATACTCACGGTGGGATCCGTCGCCACCTCCGTCAGCTCCAGTCCCATTATCTCCAGATTCCTCTCGAAGTGCTTGCGGCGATTCGCGCGCTTTTGTGCGTCCGTTTCCTGGATTAGATAATTAATTAACTGATTAATTGAAAATTTTGCAATAATCTCTGTATGGCTTATTCGGGAAAGATGTCTATCGCCATTTTGCGTGGTCATAATGTTGGAAAAGCGAAAAAAAGAATGAAACTACAGAAACTTTGACATCCCAGTTTCACGTCGTTGTCATAGCATTTGTTTCACTACATTTTTAATGCCGCATTCAGCGCTTCTCTTAAAAGCAAAAATCAACAACAGTACTTCTTGAGCTGTCAAGTCAACAACAACAATTAATATACGTCTTCAAATTTTAAAAGAGCTAATTAATTAACGAATTAACACTAATTACCTCCCCATCCGGTCCGACCGCCGCCATGTCCTCCTCCTCGTACGCGAGCACATAGTCGATCTGAAGAATATATTAATTAGTTAATTAACAAACGTTAATTAGTAGCTTGTACATTTCGTCTACAGGAACAAAACGCAGCCGATTCCCAGGTTTCAGGAACATGACATATTCGTTAAAATCAATTAGTCTCTGATCCGAACGCGGTTTCTACGATAGAAAAAACTGATTTAATCGATTCCATTAATAATCAATTTGATTCACTAAATACTATTGATCTCTGTTTTATTCCTCATCTATGTGATCAAACAAACAAAAAGCTTGAATGCCCACATCTATCAAAATCACCCCTGTAAGTTTCCGTTCTATGGATGAGCCTTAGCACTCATTGTGATTCTTGTTCGATAAAGAACAATTGAATCCGTCCCAATTCTATCAATCTCAGCGATCCTAGTAAGTTGTCGTTTCGAGAGTACGCTATACCACTAATTGTCCATTAGTTTTAATCGTACTGATTGTGAGCGCTCTAATTTGAATTTAAAACTAGAAAATCTATGTTTTTGAAAATCCGGTCCCCACCTGTTTCTTATGGTCCGCCAGGAAGCAGCTGTTATCGAAGTCCAGTCCGACCGTAATCTTCATCGATCGATCGAGGTTCTGCAACGGGAATGCCTGATTACCGTATCCCATCGTACTCCAACATTTATCGATCTTATCTACCGGACCCACCACTTTGCTGCATAGCGGGGATAGAGGAGGAGACATGAAGCCACTATTGTGAATGGAAAAAAACTGACATCTCACAGACATTCACGACACAACAACAACGCTGCACACAATTCGACTAGGCGACGTATTGTAAACGTCGGCTACACTACACCACACTGATGCTCACCCCATCCCAGTGGAACTCCGGCTTCAGCAGCTTGCGTGCTTCTTTGTTCTACCGTAATGAATCGGTTATTGATTATTCTAGTCTACAGAATCACACGCCGCTCACAGCAAGCCAGCGCAAGCGTGTTAGCTCGAATGACCGGTACATCTTCAGTTTCACGCACACGTTAACTTTCAACTGATTGATCTTGGGCAATGCACCGGAGAAGGAGTGTCTAATCAAATATATTGGCTCTGCCAATCGATACTACCGTACTCCTACCCTACCTCGAGCGTCTTGTTCATGGGATCGTCCATTTCACGCATCTCGATCGCCTCAAACTCGTCCGCGTCAATGGTTCGACTTCCTGAAACTTGATATTGATCGATAACTGAACAATGAGTACCGCCCCTTTCAAACATCCTCTCGAGATGTATTAATCACCTAATTAGATTCATCATCCTCGCCCTTTAATTTCACAGCGGACGAATTTTACTAATTGCAATGAATCCCTCACCATCTTCACTATTTTCTGGAGACTCGGCAAACGTAATGGCACGAAGTATGCCCATCTGAGATGCATTTCCCTTAGAAACGAGCAAAACGGAATACAATCTCGGAGAAAAGCGCATGAAAGACGGAACCAGATAGAAAGACGGATTCTTCGACTTTTGAAAGACATTGAATGGAATTTCCCCTTCTATCTGCCTACAATTTCCCCTTCTTTTCCTTCCTCCGACTGATCAAACACTATGGAAACTGGAGGCGGAGTGAAGCGTGAAGCCATAACAGTGGAGAAAAAGTTGACCGATTCCCTGATGGGAATGCCTTGGGAAAGTAAATCGATGGGTTGGTAGAAGGGTTCAAGTTATCAATTGCTTGGAAATTCGAAGAAATTTTAGTTGCGCGTGAAAAAAAATGATCCAAGTGATCATTAATCCTCGTACTAAACCACAAGTCTCCGCTTCAGTATCTATTTGCCTGGAAACGTCAAGCTAAACAAAACACAGAAATCGATGCTCATGGTTTACCTAGGAAAAACACTCCACTGTTCTCTCACGCCCGCTGAATGACCTTCTCCTAACGACTTTCTCGGGAACTACCCGGTGCTGCCAAGTTAGAACGCTCAGAATACAGTAATTCCATCCTATTTGTCGTTAAACAGAACGAATCGGAGAAGAAATACATCGAAACAGAGCGAGAAAAGGGCGAAATGAGAAGACAAAACAGCTCCGCTTCGCATGGATACGGAAAGAATCGCGCCGGGGGAACCATTGGGATGGAGGATGGGGAATGAAATCGAAAGGTTTCTTCAGAGTCAAGGGAAGCTACAGCAATCACCCGTAACCGTACGACTAGTATATTGAAAGCCGTGTGAACCACTAATCTACCCTCATGTGCCTGTGGGGACAGAGGTAAACCGAAAAAGTGTGGTATTCAATACTGACAAAACGAAATCAATCAAATACAACCGTGCGCCAAGTAACATCAAAGCCGCGTGAAACACACATCTACCTGCTGACTTGCGCGCACTTTCTTTCGAGAAAGAACAAAAGTGAAACTCTCATTTCCCCTCTTCTCCTTTCTCGCGGCGTCATCATAGCATGAAGGAAGGAAGAGGAGGAGAAAGAATAAGAGAAGTGAGAATAGCTTTGCTCTCTCGCTTTCGCACACTATCTCACCAGCCCGATCACTTCTCGAAGTGAGACAAGATAGGGGAAATGATGAAGGACATTAACGATACGAATACAGAGAGAGATGGGCGAAACTTTTGCCGATGCACCCAATCAATTAGTTGACTCATTTCGCTGTTCTTACAGCTCTACAATTAGAGAAAGCTACTGTGAAACGATATTTACCAAGATACATTATCGATTCTACTCTGCTACACCTGCGCGCATGAACGAACGATTTGACTGGTCAGTTCGCATCGAAATCGCGCCCTATCCATTCATCACGATTGATGGTCGGCTATTCATGAGGTCTCACTGCACCGGATAGTCCATTTTGCGACTTCGAACTCTCGTAATTGCATCGTCTCTTCCAAACGAAGGTCCATTTTATAATCATCAACATTTCTGTTTCGCGCAACCTTCTCAAACTGAGAGCTCCGCTCTGATTCAATATTATCCACCATAGCGAATCAATCAAATTTCGGTTGTTATTCTACCGTATCCCTACGCTGCCGAATGATAAATCGCCAACTGTCTTTTCATCAGAACGTTTTACAGTATTCACCAAAGCCTACAGTACTCTTCTATTTTATCAACCGCCAACTGACCATTCATGAGGAGCGGTCGGCCGCTCTCCGACGCGCTCATCGCTGCGCGCCACGAGTCGCGTCGCCGCGTGCCCGTGCTCATTCTGGAATGGGGAGAGTTTGAGTTTCATGAATGGTTCTTACATTCAGAACCTCGATTCGATTCAATAGGAAGTCGGATTCTCATTCTACTCAATCATACTTTTTGGTTTCAATTCCATCACAGCACCATTATGAATAGATATGAATTTCACGGATAGTTCTTACACTTGAACAAGATTTACAGGGTGTCTCAAAAATATGGTGACAACTTTCAATCATGATTAATTCGACACTTAGTGAGCCAGCCAGCCCACGGCACGTTACGATAGTGAAGCCTTGAACCTAGAACGACCGCGTCTCGCGTGCGATTCCCGCGCGACGCGCCGTTCAAATCGACTGACAACGTTGCTTAACAAGGCATCGAAACCCCTTGTTTCGCAACGGCGTCACTCATCTTTCGCAAGACGAGGCTGGTCTTTATGTAAACAGCGCGCGCTCTAGACGCGACGGGTAAGGTACCTAGGCGGCTTTCGCAACATTTCGCAACCCTGACGCAATACTTTGCCGCGCGCGCTGCGGTTGTTTCAGATTCGCCTTAACTTGCCGTGAGCCCATAACATCAGCTATGCATAGCACATGCTACGAGCAACTAGTAGTATGAAACCATGTTGCTTTGTCTTGATGGTTTGATAGGTACAATTATTTAAACTTTAATGTTGAAATCATGGCTCCATTTCTGATCAAAATGCTATATTTTCGGGATTTTTTTTCTAGGAATATAGCTTGTGCGATAAAATAATTAATATTATTTTCTGGTAGGGCATACATTGAGAGGTGTAACTATACACGCTAGTCTACTTATCATGAAGCTGTGGCTTCAGAATAAATTTTCAACTGGCATTTGAGCAACGGCTCGCAAAAAAATATTTTCACATAAAATTGTTCCTTCCCAACGCCGATAGAGATGAATCAATTTTCGTGTTTTCCCCGAGAAGTCCTAATATAGCCCTGCTGTGTGAAGCGGAAAGTTTTGCCCTAGCAGCTCTTTCGAGTTCACCATAAATTTTCAAAGATCAGGTTTTGCTGAAAATTGATGAAAATCATGTCTCATGAATCAGGTATTGAAAATCGTTTTAGAACCCAACTAACCATGTCAAAAAATAATATTTCAGGTTGTCTAAAGCTACATGAGATTACATTGATTTGGCATCTCGTTGAACATGTTTTCCGAGATTTTGATTTTTCTAGGAAATTATTTTTTGCATAGTCTGGTTTTACTTACAGCGCGATATCTCCATGATGCGGAAGTCTATATCTAAATCGTAAAATGCATCACATAGGCCTATGATTGTGCTCGACGTTTAGCGCTTGAACTTGATTTATTGATTGCCAGGTTCGCTGTAAATCTCAAAAATTTACCGAAGTGGGTCGCGGCATTTTTCACTTTTTTTCGAAATCTAAATTTATTCCGTGTTAACACCTATCGATCATTGCTGCTAACCTGATGATGCCTCTACACACTGTAGGTATACATATACTTACGATCATAATCGGGGTTCGTGACTCCGCATCGATCGCGAGATATTGAATAAAATGTTTGTCACCATATTTTTGAGACACCCTGTAGTATTTCAATATCGGCTTTTTTTTACCAAACTCCTAAAAACCAAAATCAAGGAATCATCCTAAGAAGTTCGATTCTCCAACAATTACAACTTCTCTGACGAGCGTTTGATCTACACCGCCAAAAAATAAAGAAAGAAAGAAACGCTGGATACCTGCCTCTATCTCGTCTTCTCTTCTTCTTTCCTCCTCCTCACAACTTCGCCATCTGGCCCACGCTCGTTTCTGCAAATTATCTCCATTGAAACGATCCTCTCCACAATTTCAGAAAATAAGTCAATATGCGATTCGCGAACACAACAACAACAATAATCTCGATCAAGCACGCACTTTAGCAACACTGGCCAACCTTCAAGGTGTAACATAGCCGCGTCAGGGTAAACGGCTCAATCAATAACTACAATCCCCTGCCTATTCCCATAGAAAAACGTCATTCACATCATGCCCAGGCGCGAGAGGCCGGCAACGGATAACACAACTCTTTCGTGCGGGCGATATAGTGATACAACGAGAGAGACTCCAGAGAAAGAGAAGGGAAGGAAGTTAGTCATTGGGGCGAAATAGAGAGACGAAGGGACAAGAAAAGACGCTGAGCAATGGCACCAAAAAGTTAGTACAACGAGCGGGTTACAACGGCTGCTTACTCGGTTTCCATGGAAATTTTCAAGCAGATGTTGTTGATCAACAATGGATTGCGAGGGAGTAGTACGATAAAACGGGGTGCTTTCGAGCTTTTGCCTTGAAACAAGGCCGAGGCAGGTGGGTAAATAAACGGGAAGTGTAGTTCGGAATAGCGCGCTCACAGATGGAAGGGGCGAACTGACAACCAGTTTTTGCCTCTGACGAGCGTGTGAACATTCAGAGCCGATTACACCTGGCGAGTATGAGGAAACTCTCTTTCTCTCTCTCGCTACTCTTATCGATCGATCGCAAACAATCAAAGAATCGGAAGAGGATCATGCACACAAGAGAGTGACCACTATAGCGAGAGGAATCATCAGATGATTAGTCAACATCAAGACAAATGCCAACCTCCCTCACTATTGCCCCAACCGTCTAATCGAAACATTGGCCATTCATGCTCGAATTACCCCGAGAGTGCCCCTCTTTCGTTCAAGGCCAAGCACGCTGTATTCATCCCCAGGTACCTGTGATCGAATGTAAATCGGTACTGTGTATTGATCAGGTCATCCAAGGCATCATTTATTAAACTCTCAAAATATAACGACAGTGCAAAGTGGGAACGAGCATCAAATGTTCGGGTTCAGGAGGGGTTACAAATGATTGATAGTAAAATATCGGGTAGTTAAAGTGATGTTTCGAATAATTAGGGATAACATTTGGCTTACAAGATCAACTTATTTAATCGCGAGATGCGGAGCGGCTGCGAGAAGGGCTCCTGAAAGCAAATAATTAGCATCGTTGAATCACGGCTGGTTTATTAACAGAAAAATAATAGTTTTATAAAAGCTCACTTGGATCTGGAACGATCGCGGCTGGGGCTTCTCTTTCTGTCGTCGTACTTGGGAGAACGCGAGCGAGAACGACGAGGAGATCTCGATCTGAATTAGATTAATTAATAATTGATTTATAATTAGATCATCTGACTCGTGTAAGGTAACATAAATATAAAAGAGGCAACAAAGACAAACCTGGATCTTCTGGGAGAGCGAGAGCGCGAGCGCGATCTTCTGCGGTCGCCTCCGTATCCACCGCCGCGTCCTCCTCCTCCACCTCCGTATCCACCACCACGTCCTCCTCCTCCGCCACCGCGGTTGTGCGAGAGCTCGACGCGAGCGCGCACGCCGCAGACGCGGGCTCCGTCCATCGAACGGACCGCATCCTCCGCGTCGCGTCCGTCATCGAACTCGACGAAGGCGAAACCGGGCGGGCGACGAGCGACCCAGACCTGAGAAGAGACGATTAATACCATAAATTCGAAACATCTCCGTGAACTACATCAACTACTGCGAAAGAGTGTGACGGGTGTTTTCGAAAATGAGCATCTCGAGTAGCGCAGCCTAATGGTTCACTTATTCACACCAAAAACCTCGTTATCGACGAGTGTCGCGAAGGACGGAAGGGAGCTCTAGTAGGTAGTGTGTTGAGAAGGAAGAGGAAGGACGGGATGTGTGAGTGATAGGAGGGAAGGGCGCATGAGTGTGAGTGTGGGTCGAGTGCGAGCTCGGCCGCAAGCTCTTTTCGGTGTGCGCGGACGCGAGAAGGAAGGAAGACACTACGTTGGAGACCGCAAGGACGGTCTCTGAGAATAGATCTCGTTCAGAGCGGTTTCATTAATCGATTTCAGATGCCGGTTCTTTCACAATCAAATATTCGAAAAAGTATGGATCGAAAATTCAAAAGTTGTTTCGTTGTTTTTGCATTTAAATATACAAAAAGAGTGGCTAGGCATCTGAATTCAAGAGATAAACTAAATGAACGTACCTTGCGAATGCGTCCGAATCGACGGAAGGCGTCCTCAATCTCCTCACTGGTAGCGTCGTTGGGAAGGCCTCCCACGTATACTTTGCAGTCTCCCATATTCTGAATCGATTGGGGATTATGGAGCGGTGACAATAACAACTAAAACTAAAGAAAAATCGATAACAGAAGAGAAAACGGGAGCAAAACATGGAGAAAGTGGGGCGAGTGACGTAAGAGACACGCGTCGCTTAACTACCGTAGTTTCCCGCTCGCGTGCGTTTTGCCTGTGGCTCCTTGATTTTCGTGGTGAGACCTTTCCGGTTCGAACCTTTTGGAGAGTGAACTATTAAATTTTCCCGCAGCGTTATTCGGTAAGCACAGTAAATCTTTTTATTATTATTTAATTTATTTATTTTTGTGTGTTTTAAATTTATTTTTTGTCCGAATACGAATTAAAAGGCATCTTTTGAGGATTCAAACATATTTTTGACATTTTCACTTCGAATGTGGCTCAATTAGCCAAGTTTAAAGATGGATCGTAGCAATCTCTCGAACGCTGATTGTGAACGGCTGTTGTCTGATAAGGGAGGCATGAGGGGCACTTCGTTCGATGAACTGAGAGACAGAATACAGGTAAAGATGCGCCGGGTGAGCAGCGACTCTCCTCATTCTTCACAGTCTCTCATCGACCGAAAAACGAGAAAGCCTCATGTTCCCTCCGACGATTTGTTGGACAACCCTTCATCTATACAACATACAGAAAGCAACTTATTGAAATGCTGATAAAACTGTGGCGAGTATAGCTACGCAGTATTGTGAACAGTAGTTGAGGCTGTCCAATTGAAGGCAAAATCATTTTGAAAGGAAACTATTTTCTTCGCAGGCGTTCAAATCACTCCAGATGAAGAGGCTGGTCATGTCGATCAAAGAATCGACAGGAAGATATGCTACTTCCCATACAGATTCGAGGCTGCATAATAAGTTATGTGAATCGGATGGTCAGCTCACACAGTGAATTGTTTACATTCTCTTGATTCATAAATTCCGAATATTACTTATGTTGATGCAATTCAATGATGAAATAGTGATGAACAAGATCATTACTCCCACAAGCGAGTTCAACCTGATCACAGATCACTGACACGAATGAAGCGAGCATCGAATCAGACTACAACTCAGGAACAACCACTTTCGAAAAGCGAAATCTTGCGGAAACGTAGTATCGAAGCTTTTCGAAAGCTTCCAATAAAAGGCTTGGGCGAATCTTATCGTCTATCAGTCACTGGATAGCGTCACTACGCTTGATGATCTTCCATCGACCAGTAAAGTCATCACTCTCCCCATTCTACATGATCTCTCGCCTGTCAGACAGAGCGAGATAGTGTGCTGAATGAAGAGACTACAACTTCCAGTGAAGTCATCACACATTCCCTGTGAAGACTGTGTGTTTTACTGTTTACCTCGCCACAGAAAGTGTCTCATTGCTTCAATGCTCTTCATCCCGCTCTCTTCTGGACTGTATATCAAACGTATTTCACCATTTTTGTTTCCATTTGCTTCGATTATTACCCCAGAAACTGCGTGAGAACCTCCACTTCTCTACACTCAGCTGTGCTCGATCTTTTGACCCGGCACACTAGGCATAGTTCCTATCATCTCTCTTTCTTCGACCAAAGAGGCGAGAGAGCATGGGAACTGAAGAGACCGAGCGCGCGTCCGCTCCCCTACACACTCGCTCCAACGCACAGAAGGCACACTCGCTCCTTATCGCTCTCGAGTGAGCACTCTCTTCGTTCCGCACACTCTCTCGTCAGACAGGCAAGAGATCAGGGCAAATCGAGAGAGTCAGACCCGATTAACAGACACTCGAGGCACTACACTAGGCCGCTGTGTTGCTCTTATGAGCGTGCGTATAAAATGCCTTCGAATGTCGCAGAGTGGGACGACAGTTTCTGTTTTACGTGTTTTCACTGCTCAAATCTCTTATTGGAATTGTTATTGGAATTCCAATAAGGAGAACAGTAGAGATAAGCCACTCTCAGTGCGAGAGAGCTTGCGAAATGATGAGAGTATTGGAATTCCAATAGTGTTATCGAAATTCCAGTAAGAGAGCCCTACTGCTCAACTCTTCGTTCTGCTCTCATTCGCTGATTGACCAACCATTCTCGTCATTGTATGGTGCTGCTTCCAATCAGTTATTTACGAAATATTTCATCATTTGAGTATTCCTTGCGCAGTATTAATGCAGCCTTCATTGCATCAACTCACAGTTCAGCTGACCTTTTCTGCTGCTCTTCCAAAATCGAACTTCACCGCGTGTTCGTTCTCCATAAAGGTCTCCATTCACCCATCATGACTCGACCCTCCCTCCTTCATCTCCTGCCTCTCATCACCATGTTTACCGTTTTTCGAAGCTTTGAATATACTTGTTTCGTTTACGTGTCTATTACATGACTTGTGGCCACTATCTCTGCAGGAAGTTCTCTTTTCAGTCATCATGACCCGACTCTCCCTCCTCCTTCTCCTTCCCCTCCTCACCACCTGCAGCGATCTCCCATCTGCACCCAACAATGACCGTCCTCCCGCGAAAGTGCTCGTCTACAGCATTGGTGAGTCGAGACAAAATTGTATTGAATCGTACGAGAAGTTGAGTTTCAATGGTCATTCAAAGCGATTGGGGAGCTTGAACGCTGATTCCTCTTCTCCTTCTGTTCTTGAATAGAAACCACTAAAATCGTTTCATATTCCGGGTAATGTCTTCTCGCAGAGCTTACTAGACACCCATTTCACAATTAGATGTGTACTACTGGTGGATAATTGCATGAGAGCAGAGGATTTTTGAAGACCTTTCTCAGAGCGATATAGACTAATTCATTCCAGGCAGTGGCTTCTCGCACGTCAACTTCATGGGCAGAGTAGCCGATGTGCTGGCAGAGGCAGGCATGGATGTGGTGAGTGGTGTATTTTCTAAATTAGCATTCAACTGGTTGGTGCATTTTACTATTTGCGATGAAGAATATCAGTGGGTTGATGCTGGCTACTCTACCAGGCTTGGACGTGGTTAGTATCTGCACATGCCATTTTGAAAAGTTTCGCGAAGTTGATTTTCTCTCATGGGGACGCAGTGAGCATTTCTAATCGCATGGTGATCTTTGAAATCAAGTGACGGCGCACTATCACCTTGTACTGTCCGAACACACAAATTCCATCAAGGTCAACCTACCGATTGAGTGTTTCATTAGTGCGATCTGTGGTGCGACCTGCTCAATTTCAAAGATGTTTCGAAAATCTTGAGCGTTTTTATTGAACCTTTAACACCTCTTTTGAATGGCGATTTCATCTGTCAAGTATCGTCTAATTTCTCAACCAACAATATTTCCAGACCACTCTCGTCTCTATTCTGCGAGACGGCGTTGGCGATGGAACGACCAAGGTGAGTTCTGTATCCGAAAATGGAATTTTAAGTAATTTTCCCATAATGTGGGCTCCCTTCGGTACAGGTATCATTTCTGTAATTCAAAGTCCTACGACTAATGCTCCGATTGGAACAGCTGCACTTTGATCAGCGACTGAAACTCAATTGAAACAGATAAAAAAATTCAAGTTGGAATTCTTGCACGTGAACACAATTCACAATAAGAATAGAATACCCTCCGAACCAGCATTTTAAAAATATTTTTTAATTTCCTGAATTCCAGTCCAAAGTCCTGCACATCGACGCCAATAAGGAGGCCTTCGAGATGTGGAATTCCAAGTCGGGAGGTGAGAATACTCTTCGTGTCATTCACTTGAAACTGCTTGCAGTACTAATACACGCAAGACACACTACTTTTCCATGGAATTGGTTATGTTGCATCTGTTCGAAATATCAGCTCATTTTCCAGCAGATTGCGAGACCTAGGTTTATGTCCGTAGGTCTCGCAGTATCCGGTCTTTCCGGTGTATCCCACCAGGCGTTGTCGTCGCTCGACGACAGTAAAATTGCCTTGATTGTGGTTGCAACTTTCCCTTTGTATTTCCAGGAGACGTCGGCGACGTCTTCCGAGGAGCGAGTGACGACGTGACAGGGATCATTCCGGTGAGTTTTTCTCTCTCAAAATTCCAGACGAGTCACTGAGGTGTTCGATTGGCATCGTCTTACAAAGTCGCTATGAAACCGATTCGAAATTTATCAGTTGCTGGTATTGAAACCGAACTCAGCTCAGCGAAACAGTCAACACTTTGCAATCGTGACTCACTCACACCAATTAACGAGCTAGAGACTAAAATGTCTTGTGACAAGAATAATTCCTGTCAGTTGAATTTATTTTGTTGAAAGGAGTTGCCTGAAGGATTGATATGTTGGATTCCCTCTGACTCATAAAGTCGTTCTGAAACCTAACAAGGGAACCACCAAAACATTCCCTTGTAAACACAATTCTAAATGACAGCCCACCTGCGCGACACCTTTGCCCGTCAGTGCAAGCACGGACTGACTCTTTCTTAGCGAACTCATAGAACCAACATTCCTTTTTCCTGCCATGCTATTTATGAGATGATGCGGCTTTACAAGCACCTGCGCATACAGAAACGTACTATTCTAGATGACAGCCCACCTGCGCGACACGTTCGCCCGTCAGTGCAAGCATGCCCTCACGAAGACTGACCTGCTCGAGAAGTTGAAGAAGGAGCAGTACGATGTGGTCATGGCCGAGAACTTTGACTATTGCGGATTCGGTGAGTTACTAATCAATAAATTATGGTATCTACGGCTCAAATTCTGCGGTATCTAGGATTTTCACACAACAGCTACCGTAGCCAAAACCCTACCATACTCTAGATCTCGCCAAAGTCATTGGAGCCAAGACGCCGTTCTTTCATCTCCGATACCTCATAGTCTTGATTCCTTGACCTAGAATGGACACTTTAGCTCTACCGTATCCCTACCGTAACCCTCCAATTACTCAGGTCTCGCCAAAGTGATCGGAGCCAAGACTGTCGTTACCGTGTCCACCTCCTCCCTCTCGGATCACCTATCGTGGATCACGGGCACGCCCACTCCGTTCTCGTGGATGCAGAGTGAGTCTATCGAGAATTCGGTTCATTTGTCTCATTCACTTGGCCTTTGGATGAATGGATGAACGCTAGGGATTGCAGAAGAAGACAGATTTTGAAACGGTTGAGTTGAATAGTCGGAAACGGTGAATTCCCATTTCGTGGATGCAGAGTGAGCATAGAATCTGGGGTGGTATTCTTCTTTCATTTTTCGGCCGAGCCGAAAACATTTCGGCTCGCCAAAAATATTTTCGGCTCATTGTTCTCACTCAACAAAATATTTTTCGGCGGCCGAAATATTTTCGGCCGAGCCGAAATCCAAAATTAGCCGTCTCTCAGCCGAAATTTCTGTTACAATATTCGGCGTTCGATTTCGATCGCCCAAAAATATTCGGCGAGAACAAAGGATTTCCGAAATATTTCGGAATGAGTTTCGGCCACAATTTTGGATTTCGGCCGAGGACTGTCAAAGGGTGGTTTTCGTTGAGATTGCATTGAGTAGAAGATAGTTTACACTAGAACGTTGGCTAGTAATAGCTACGTGTTTTGCTACGTGTGGTGGATAAGCAGTCTCGGGATTCGAGTAATGGTGAGCACTTCTGTCCTTATCACATCTCCGCCCCCATCATTCTCTCCTCACTCAACTTTTTCCGCCCGCACTGTGGCTGGCTAATAGGGTGGAATGGGCTTGGGCGAGGGAGGTCTCACAACCCTCGCTCATTAATTACTCATTCCTCACTCACACCGACCGCTCCGCATGCGCAGAGACCATCCAAATGGTGTGATTACGTGCATATAGCGATGCAAATCCTTTGTCATTCCAATCAATCTTGCTTGGTTGATCTACCGTCCAAAGTGCGGGATCTTTTTTTGAGATTTTGAGCCAACATGGTGAACTATGTAACACTCAAGCTATGTTCCAGTAAAACATCCGCCAACTCTCTTCGTTCAAGGATTTTTCATGCGATCTCGTTTACTTGATCTACCGACCGAGGACGAGTTGTGAAATCTTGTGATTTTCCGCATTTCATTGTGATCTCACAACGCCACACTGCCCCAGCAAGAGGGGAGGGAAGGTGAGTGGGGCGGACAGCGGTGGCCAATTACTATTGATTATTGATTTTGTCTAAATGAATGGTCATTTGCACCGTTGCCTTTCCATGCATGGATAACACAAGATTTCACAACTCGTCCTCGGTCGGTAGATCAAGTAAACGAGATCGCATGAAAAATCCTTGAACGAAGAGAGTTGGCGGATGTTTTACTGGAACATAGCTTGAGTGTTACATAGTTCACCATGTTGGCTCAAAATCTCAAAAAAAAGATCCCGCACATTGGACGGTAGATCAACCAAGCAAGATTGATTGGAATGACAAAGGATTTGCATCGCTATATGCACGTAATCACATCATTTCGATGGTCTCTGCGCATGCTGAGCGGTCGGTGTGAGTGAGGAATGAGTAATTAATGGGCGCGGGTTGGGTGACCTCCCTCTTCCAACTCCATTCCACCCTGGCTGCACCTTATTGCACAAGGCATCGACCGAGCGACAAGGGGAATGATGGACAAAATGAGCCGAAAATTTTCGGCCACGCCGAATTTTTTTCGGCGGCCGAAATATTTTCGGCCAGCCGAAAATGAAAGAAGAATACCACCCCTGAATCTCCTCCTTTCTCCTCGGATCTTAGATCCAGAATTTGTTGCAAGATTGCGATATTTCATCGAAAGGAATCGAAAGTTGTTAGTTTTTTTTTAAAGTCATAAGACGGAGCTGCAGTGTTGGGACAAGGAATCTTTCTCATTGGAAAGGCGCCTGAAACTCAACTCGTATTGGCACCTTTTCACTTTCATTCTCTCTCCTACCAAGTAAAAAATGAGAAAGTGCGTTGCGTTTCAAAGGAGAGTCAAACCAAACGAATTTTTGGTTGAACATTGATGCATCAGCTCTTGCTACTAAATAATAAATTTATCAAACTTGTTGTTCAATGTTCACTCTGGTCTCTGCCAATCGCACGACCGCTTCTCTATAATTATTCTCTCATTTTTCTCACCAGTCACTCCTCCTTCGGACCAACTTGTGTAGAATAGAGTACGAAAGACTTTTTTTGCGAAGTATTGATGATGCTCAAACGGCAGGTTCACTCTCTTGTAAAATGCCCTAAAATGCCCTATTTTGATCCATTAGGCAGTTTGTTAATCCGAGGGAATGCATTATAACTAACAATATTACAGGTTCCTTCTCGGGCGGCGTCGATCGCTCGATCTCCTCTCGGTTGAAGAATCTCGTCGCATTCGCTGCCAATTACTACTTCAACAGTCAGGTAAAACCTCACGCCAATTTGAACACTCTCTCGAGCCTGACTAGCAAAGACCCTTCCCAAAACATCTAGAAGGTGGAATCTAGAAGGCATCTTGATGAAGTCCAGAGCCGCTGTTGAAACATCGCGAATGAATCTAGCGGCGAAAGAAAAGGTTGTGGAGCACTGCTGGAGCAAAAATGATTTGCATTCCAGAAAGTAGCTGGTGCCACAGCGGTCTTCAGGGAGCGATACGGACCGGATTTCCCAAACATTGAGGTACGGAATTAGAGCGAAACGAGGTTTCAATGAACAGAAACGGTAAAGCTGCTAGAAAGATACAAGAAAGGGAGAAAGAGACAAGAAAATTATGAACATAGAGCAAAAAATTCGAGAACAACTTTGAAAAATACGCAAGAACAGATAGGTTTCAGACAGTCTTTGTAGAGACAGATTCGAAAGCTTTGAAGTCATCGAGAATAAAAAAAACACAAAAATCAAACAAAATTAAATCTTGATCTTTTACCGAGCCAGTTCCTCATCTGATTCTAAATTCGTACGCACATGATACACATGCTGAATGGAAGTCTTTCTGATTTCTGATCTCAAACTCTGGTAAAAAGATAAATATTAAACTCTGACATTTCATAGGAAATCATCGCCAACTCCTCGCTCATCGTCACCGCTACGGACCCGTTGGTGGACCTTGCGAGGCCGACGCAGAGGTAGAGCATAAAGTTGACTGAGTCTTTAATTTTTCTCTGTATATTTTACAAAGACAAACATGAAAAGTCAAGTGCTCAATGATCCTGGTTGCGAGTGGAAATGGCATAAACGTTACCTAGTGATGATGAAATTCGAAAATTGCAGGAAGATCGTGGACATTGGTGCCATCGGCGTGCGCGAATCGAAGCCGATCGATGAGGTTCGCGGGAAATTTAGATATTTTTCGCATTCTTGAATTATGTTTCATCGGCGTAACCTGCAGAATAATTCGCGGCACTTCATGACTAGGCAGCTTAATTTTTACGTATGTTTCACACTCGCTTCAAGAGTGGGAAGAGATTCGCACCGACAGTGCTGTCCATGAATCTTAGAGATAAACAAGTACCTCATTGCGTCTCACCCGCTTTCACTAGAAGCCAAACATCATCAATCCCTCCAGGAAGCATCCTCAATCTCCATCCAAAGCGCGATTTTTCCACTCATTTTTTCGAATTTTTTCCCACTAATTTTATCGAATTTGTAGGAATACAACACCATCCTCAATCTCCGCCCTCGCACCGTCATCCTTTCCTTCGGATCCGTAGCCAAGTCCGTCTCCCTTCCGGACGAATACAAGAGCGCCATTGCTGAAGCATTCCGCCGGTTCCCCGAGGTGAGCCGTGGTCTTTGATCTTTATACCTCTAGTGTTAAAAATATTGTGCGGTGCATAAGCAGGGAAGTAACGACAAAAAGGAAGCAAAAAATGTATGTTTCAAAATCGTTTCTAAGCGTTGACTGCTCTTGCAGCAACAGTATCTTCATTCCTTGATTGGTAAAAAATGAGAAACCTCAGCTGGTTTATACATGTTCTTATAAAATTTTCAATGAAACTTCAGTGTTAAGAAAGTCTATCATGTCATCTGCAGATGTAAAGCTGTTTCCTGAATAAATATATCAGGTCACGTTCCTCTGGAAGTACGAGTCTCCCGAGGAAGCTACGCATGTAAAAGGAATTCCCAACATCATCGTCAAGAAGTGGATGCCGCAGAATGATCTGCTCGGTGAGAATTTGCATTATCATCATTGAAGATCGGGCTTTTTATGCACTAACCTTGATCCATCTTGCTAGCGAAAATATCTGTAATAGAAATTTTGAGCAAAAAGTGGATGCCGCAGAATGACCTGCTCGGTGAGTGATTTATGCATTCAACTTTTGAAGATCGAACTTCCCTTACGTCATCCATGCTTGCTCACTCGAAATTATGCTTACTATCTATAACAGACACAGTGTTTGAGAAATGGAGAAGCCACATTGTTGAGTAAATGGATGCCACAGAACGACCTGCTCGGTGAGGATCACCCGAAATTATGCAATTATTCTTTCAATTATGCAATTATGCCGAATTTATGCTTTTATTTTCCATAGTTGTTCAAGTGCTTTGATGCACAATGCTTGCGACATGAAGATGTTCTTTTGTTGAGCAAGGGGATGCCGCAGAATGACCTGCTCGGTGAGAATTTATTGATTCTGTGCTTTCCAGCTTCACTTCTCTTACTGGTTCAACTATGCCCCCATGATCATGTTTTCCACATTGTGTACTCTTTTCTAGCTTTTCGATTCGTGTTCGTGTGATTGCGTTTCCCACTCAAACTTTCGCCATATCTCTAGGATACAGAAGTCACGCAGAGAATAGGCACTGAAACTGACATGGTTATGCACGTTTATTGTACAAAAACGTGAACTGATTGCGAATTCCTGCGAAAAACAATTCGCGTAAAATCAGGGGCAACAAGTGCCGTTGCAAAATTAGATTCTCGATTTCAACACCCCCTCGTTTTTCTGGCAAACTAGAAACTCCAAACTATCACAAGATCATTGATAGCTTTTTCTGGCAAACTAGAAACTCCAAACTATCACAAGATCATTGATAGCTTGCCTATCAGAGATCACTAGTGCTCCGTGGAGGCCATTTTCCTTGCTCTAATACAGAGATCATCTCTCTTTCGCTCCCCACCCTGGGCTGGACCTTGAACCGAAGGGAACGTGTGTGACATGATTTGAAAGCGTGCTGACATCTTGCACCACCGACTCTAGACGATTTGCAAAGGCGTAATTCGCATTAGGCTTGTATTCTTGTAAAGGAACGTAGCACGACCATTCAATTTGGTGTTTTCAATGTGTTTCACAATCTGATCAAATGCAATACAATGAATGAAGTACAATGTCTTTTCAGCTGATTTTCCAAAAAAAACAACAATAAAATCGAAATTTCAGGAGATCCCCGCATCTCAGCATTCATCTCCCATGGAGGCAAGACGTCACTGAACGAAGTCGGAGACAAGGTACCGTAACCTTACCGTAATCCTGTCGTACTCGTACTGTATCGATCTTTGATTCTTCCTATCGAACCTATCCGTAATCCTACTGTACTCATTCCGTATCGATCCTTCCTTCGTACGGTACCGTTGAGTGATTGCCCAGATACCCAGACACCCCACAGACTCGTCTTGCACTTTGGTACTATAACGATTGCGCACTAGCAAGCGCTAGACGCCTTAGCGTTCGTTACAATACAGTTCCCGAGCTGATAGTGCTAGCACGTATTGTCTAGAGAGGGAAGGATTTGTATATGATTAGAATTTGAGTTAGAAGATTTTTAAAAGCTCACAAGGATGCATAACAATTCTTCACATTTCTCAAAAGACAAGATGAATTATTCGATTAAACTGAAAATCTTCCATGGAATGATGGAAAAGCGTCTAATTTGAGTTATTAATGTCATGAAAAGCTCACAAACACTCCAACTCTCCTCTGATTTCGAAATTCAAATTGAATTCGATGATTGAAACGAAACGATAAATTAAATTCCAGGGAGTTCCCGTGATCATGGTCCCTCTATTCGCTGATCAACCCAGAAACGCTGCCATTGCGAAGAAACTGGGCTTCGGTATGTTGATTTATCGTCGACAGATCAAGGATCAACTTCGAAACTCTAGATCAACGATCTAAGATCCACGAGGAATTCAGGATTCATCTTCGAAAAGAACGACCTCGCGAATGCTGACAAGATCGAAGCGGCGCTCAGGGAGATACTGGAGAACGAAAAGTGAGTCTTTTTCTCCTTGCGTTAGATGCTCTTCGGCACTCCAGATTTCAAACGCAATTTTGCGCTATTGTGTTTATGTTGTACGGAGAGGCCCAGGAGCGTGTGTTCTTCTAGTGAGACTGTGACCGATCCGTGACCTGGTACCATAACGATTGCGTCGTTCTGTTTGCGAACGTTACGACTCTAGCCCTCTTATGATTGCCTCAGACGCGACGAGTTAGAGCGGAACTCCAAAGCGACAGCACTCGCATTTTTGTTTAAAAAACCTAAGTTACGGTCCCGGTCCCCGACTCTCATCTATGTCGTTGCTCTTTCCTGGTTTCCGATCCCTTCACTGACCAGCGCTGACTACAGTGTGTATTATCAGTGATTGCTTGCCTTCCTTGCAACGCAAGTCGCCTTATCATTCCTATCAGTCATAACATCGGGTCTTATCAACCAGGAAACGCCGGTTCGGCACGTAGGCGCACTCTTCATTTCACACACTATCTCGTCAGTCAGACAGAACGAGAGAGCATGGGAAAGTGAGAGTGCCAATTCTGAACTCATGAGGACACTCGACCCCGAGATTGTTAGGGTAACAGCGATCCGAAACGGACTGGATGTTCGTGGACTTTACTGTAACGATCGATTTTTGAGAACGAATTGAAGGCGGTAGCATAACGACTGTTTTTCGAGAGCGATAAACGCCCTCTGAAACACAACTGTTAGGCTAACATGGACCATCACCGAATTTTAGATGACATTTCCAATCACCGCTTTACTCTAACGACTGTTTTTGAGGGCGATAGAGCGGTTTCAAAGACCCACGTAACTGTTAGGCTAACAGTAATTGTACCCAACTTGATGACATTCGGTGCATTCAAGGGTATTTGGCTAGTAATGGCGGCACAGATCACATGCGCAGTAACACTGCAAGCGGGCGACCTTTGACTTGGACTAGCACTTCACTCTCCTTGTGTTCACTGGGTTCAAAACACAGAGCAGAGGATGCAAAGTGGTCCCCGTATGGTCTGTCCGATCTCGCATCATGTCAGCCAAAGTTAAAAAAAAATGGCGTTCATTCAATACGAACTTTCAACGGTTTCACCCGGTTAAGGATTGGTTCCTTCCAAAGTCGTTTGTCTGCCAACTTTCTCCATTGGAAACATTCCCTGTTCAGTCTAACTATAAAACTCGATCTGACTCGTCGAAAGATCATGTACAGGGAAGCGTCGTTTGATCAAACGATGCTTCCCTGTTCATGATCTATCGACGATTTTAGTCGCCCAGGCGGACCAGAAAGTCAATCAATTCCTTCTATTTGGTCATCATTTGGTTTCTCCTAAAGTAACGCAGCCTATCAACACTTCCATTCGAAACAGTTCCTGTTTCATTCCAAATACAAAACTGTCATCAATCTGGCTCAAACGTCTCTTGAACGCCAAACGATGTCGTTTGGCCATCAATTGGTTTTTCTTTAATTCGACATGATCCCACAACGATCGTAACCTAGAGAGATCAGAAACTCCAAACCGTTTCCTCAATTTGGTCATCATTTGGTTCCCTCCAAAGTCACGCGCGCCGCTGTCTGTCAACATTTTTCGGCTGTCGGTTCACAAAGGGAGATATCCCATCAACCCCGTTTTACTGCGCACGTGAACAGTTTGTGAAGGAATTTCTCTCCATTGCGCAATCTCTTTCGTACGTAAGATCATGAGTGAGAGATGTATCTCATTGCTTGTTCGCGGAAGGAACCTCTGAACGATCTATGTCGCATGGTCTTCGGGTATCAAGCTCTATTCTGCCTGACTAGTGATAGAATGTGCAAAACGGAGATACAGCGGTCTGTTCTGATGAACTGTTCGTGAAACATCTCTGTCGTTTGTCTATTCACCGGTCACACGAACCACACAAAAGTGGCAGCAGAGATCAGTACTTTGTGATTGGAAGAGCAACGTTTTCTGATCGGTGAGAGTGCACGCAAAAAGAGGAGAGTCCGTCACGATTCATGATCACGTAGATAAGCGCCTCCGAATCAGCAGACCATCCGGATCGAAACGAAACATCAGGGCGAGACGAGAGACTCTCTCCGATTCACACACTATCTCGTCTTGAGAGGCGAGATAGTGTGTAGATTGAGGAGAGTGGCAAGAATGTAGTCAACGCCTGTATTTTCAGCTCACTAGATAGATCAGAGGCTCGAGAATTCAGAAAACTATCCACCACAGTGCCGACTTACAGTGCAATCAACAGGCTTCGGTGCAAGTGATCGCGACTCGAAAATATCTAGGACATAATGAAAATGAGTTGAACCGAACTCATTCACAAAGAACAAGTGATCACTAGATTCGAGTCAGGATAAAAACTCATTCGTTCATGATCATTCACACTCCATTAGCCTCCGGTGCAAAAATTTCGAAAATATCCAGGACAGGCATGATGAAAATGAGTTGAACTGAACTCATTCGTGCTTCACAAAGAACAAGCGGTGACTAGATTCGAGTCAGTTCGGATGAATAACAGCTTAATTTAGATTATGGCATGTGTTTCATGTGCAACAGATAAAAGAAGTCTGCAACAAATCCTAGTGATCCTTGTGTGCCCCGCCGGAACAAAACCAATCCTTCTCCTCCGGTGCAAGCGATCAATTTTATAAAAAAATCAAGTTGGTTCGCAAAATGAATTTTTTTAGATATTTGATTACTCATGTGTCCTTGTTTCAACCGAAAACTCACACCCCTTCCCCATCTTTGAAATTTGCAGATTGGTATTGCCAAACTAAATTCCAGATTTTTTTTCTTTTCCAAGCCTAAAGATCATTATTTCGATTTTTCATTTAGATTGCAACAGTATCGCGAATGTTGGACAAACTTCTATCGTGAAGAAAGGAATGAATTGAAAATTTCAATTTCAGATACGCCATCGCCGCTAAGCGAGTCGCCGCCACCATTCGCGCCCGTCCTTTCACCGCAAAGGAACTGCTTGTGAGACACGTCGACTTCGCCGCGCGATTCGGCAATGTTGTTGCTCTGGATCAGGACGTAAGCTTTTGCCGATTGTATAGCAAGTCGTATTTCGTTCATACTCTTCGTTCATAATGTGCATTTTTGAGTACAATGAGTGGATAAGGTAGTGTGGTCGCGCTCGATCAGGACGTACGTTTCCATTGGAACTTCGTGACTTCTCGACACGTGGAAGGGTTTCGCGTCTCCAAACTTCCAAATCACAGAAACTGCGAGATAGTGAATATGTGCAGTTCAAATATTTAGCTTTATTGCATTATTTACACCTGCTCTAGACTCTCTGTCACCCTATCATCCCTAGTCATCCCTACTCGTAGTGAACACATGTACAGAATGCCTGATTGTCTGGCACTGTACTCCGCTCTAACATCCCTAGCGAACACGCACTGAACACGCCGATTGATAAGTCTCGCCTCCTCTCTTTGACCCCCATGATCTGTGCGTGACCTCGACTTCATGTTATCTTGCTAAATTTTTCTCTTGCATCTTCCCTTCCTTCCCCTCCTTTCCATCCCTAATCGGTTCCCTCGCCGCACGTTCACCCATTCTCCCTAACTCTTCCACCCATTAGCAGCAAAAAAAGACCGGCGGTCACGTTCACTACGCTCTTCCGCGTATGCAAAGTCTCTCCGTCTAGCATAGTGTTTCGCCTTCCCTGACAGGGGAAAGATCATGCTCAGAAATGAGTGTAAAGTGATTGAGCTAGTCTGCAGTGTAGACTGAGACCGCTGGTCTTTTGATGGTCGAAAGAAAGCTCCTCGGGCTCTCTCAATATCACGCACTCTCTCGCATGTCTGAAAGGGTAAGAGAGTTTGCAGAATGAGGAGACCACTGCTATCGAAAGCGGACCTCTTTGCAAGAGAGTGGAGAAGCTACCAGCTAGCTCGCAGTTCTACCTCACCCTTTAGTGAGAACTAGAGAGCATGTAGAATGGAGAAAGTCGAGCATTCCTAGTCGAGAAAGGATCTGATGCTACGACGCAAACAAGCTTGCACTTCCCGCATGACAGAGATGAAAGCGGGTCAGCGAGATCACCGCGGTCAAAAATTGTACTGTCTATCACTTTCCCATGCTCGCTCACTCTGTCTGACTGGCGAGAGAGCATTGTGAAATGAGAGACCGTATAATTTTTGCACTTCCCTGATCATCAAGACCACTGCGGTCAGAATGCGATCGCATGATCATGAAAACATGGGAGAATGCGCTTAAAGTGCTTTCGCACATCCCGCCGAACTCCGCGTCTCTGCACAGATTTTTATCCCAGCTTACAACTTCGGGTGCAACTTGTTGATCGCTTTCCCCGTATTTGTGGTCGTTTGATCGGCGATACGCATCGAAATTCCGGCCAGTTGACAATCCCGCACGCTTTTTATAGCTCACTGTCAGTTGGGTGCAGTGTTTATCACAACCCCCGTTTGATCTTCGAAACTCATCGAATCACCAGCTCAGAATCCCGCACAATTTATTACAGCCCTGCTTACGGTCAGCTTTGGGTGCAACATGTTTTTCGCTTTTCCCCCGCAATCAAACCCTCTTTCGAGTACGTTTGATCTACGCATTGGGTCGCCAACAACAAGTCATAATCCGATCTAGAGAACAGCCTACAGTCTCGTTTCCGTCGTAAACTCCACAACGCCTACTCGTCAATAACTTAGTACTCGACTCCAGACACCTAATTTACTGGCGTTCCCCGCACGCTACAAACAAATCTGCACGAAAGTTCACACTTTGCGGGGGAATAAGGGCATGACCGTATCCTGAAGGCAGTGAACGCCGTAAACATGACTTTCCCGAGAGTGTTTACGCGATTCCCGGTATAGACTTGTGGCCGAGATCTTTTCCTGCTAAAGTGAGTGCAGTGATCAGTGGTGAAATCACCCGAAAGCCCTAGTTCGAATAGTTCGAAAAATGCATTCTTTGAATGATCAACTGTATCTTGTTATTGAACAGTTCTTAGTTCTTTGTCCAAGGAAAAGAAGTACTCCGCAATTCTGTGAAAAAAATCGAAGATGCCTACCCCCAAACTCAACCTCCCAATTCGACCTCAAGCAAGATGGAAAGATCTCTTCATGCGCACAATCGGGCCCAGTTTCTTGAGACAAACACGAAACCAGAAGTGGTCTACCATGCGCATCAGAGCCTACTCTTGATAACTGTGTTGAAATCCTAAACTCAACCTCCTCCTTCCAGGGCCTCCACTACCCGCTCTACATCTACTGGAATCTCGACATCGCTTTTCTCGCCATCTCGATCCTCGTATCTTTCCTAGTCCTATTCATCTTCACCCTTCGAAAGCTCTGCTCTCCCAAGTCCCCTGTCAGCCAGTCGAAGAAGCTCAACTAGGCATCCAATTCTGTTGTAATCTCAGGATTAGGCGTACGAATATTTCATTCCGATTCAGCACGGGTATAAACACAATATATGAAACTGTAAACTTGCTACCGGGAACGCATGGAACAAGAATAAATGGGGCGATAATAACACACAACTTATTAGGGGTGAGTAGAAACATCGAAAGAAGAAGAATTGAGGGCCTCGCGGTCTATAGAGATCAGTTTACACAAGAATAAGTTCAGTCACAATCTTTGGTTTGTGGTCTTTGGTTACGGCTTGGGGAGGCGATTCATAATCAGGGAATGTGTGAGAGTGAAGCTAGGCTATGTACAGTCTTTGGAACAGATAATATCGTCGAGATCAAACAATAAACCAGGCGAGAGCAATAATCGATAATCAGGGGGAGGGCAATGCTACTGTGTAGAGATCACGGCGGAATACTATGCGGGGCTGCACACTGGGTTAGATGGGGACGGGAAAGGAGGGAGATTACGGTAATCTATCAATCAGGGAGTAAAACTCGGGTAAGACTGGTTCGAATAATCGATACTGGAGAGAAGAGACTGGGCTCAGCGGCTAGTAATCGATACAGTAACACTGGGAAGGAGGTCAGTGGCTAGAGTAATCGATAAATCAGTAGAGGGACAAGAATGGATACGGTAGCTAATCGATCAATCGGTAGTTAGTCAGGGAAGGGATACGGTAGCCAATCGATCAATCAGTCAGGGAAGGGATACAATAGCCAATCGATCAATCAGTCAGGGAAGGGATACGGTAGCCAATCGATATCGTCTACTCCTCCAGCTTCTTCTCCAGCAGTGGCATCAGGAGGTGCACGTTGTGGTTGACGTCGGGGCCGAGCGTCGCGGTCGCGGCCGCGGACGACGCGGTCGAGCTCTTGTGCGTCTCGGCGTCGACGCTGGTCTGACGCGTCGCGGGCGCCGGCGACTCGAGCGACGCGGCGCCGCGCGCCGCGAGCTTGAGTCCGGCGCGGTAGCGCTCGAACGCGGTCGACAGCCGGCCGATGGGCGCCTCGATGAGCAGGTAGAAGGGCAGCGCCACGGCGAACGAGAGCGCGGCAACGGCTGGAATGCATTGGATGAGTCAGATAATCGCCCCTCATCTGCACAGTTCTCTACACGATACCACAGAAAGTTCCTCAGGTCAGCTCCTAGACTACGGTAGTTCACTAGGTCAGATCTTCAACTATATTACCTGGGAGCACAACCAGCAGAGCAATCGCCGAGTCGGCCTCCTGCAGGTACACCAGGTGGTTGAACACGTAGACGACGGGCATGTGCCGCGTCTCTACTCTAACGCCTAACCTACTGCGCCAGTTCACCCCGTCAGCGTCCCTAGTTCGGTGGGTCAGATTCCTGATTTCTCTTACCAGGCAGGACAACCAGCAGAGCGATGGCCGAGTCGGCCTCCTGCAGGTACTCCCGGTCCCTAGCCTACAGTACCCTAGACCAGTTCGGTGGGTCAGATTCCTGATTTCTCTTACCAGGCAGGACAACCAGCAGAGCGATGGCCGAGTCGGCCTCCTGCAGGTACACCAGGTGGTTGAACACGTAGACGACGGGCATGTGCAGCAGGTAGGCGGAGAACGTCAGCCGCGCCAGCACCGACCACAGGATGTGCACATTGATGCTGCAAATCGACTACCGTAACCTTCGTTTTGAGATGGGGAGGTTGGTGGGTCAGACCCCCGATTTATATATCCCACTATTCTACAAAGAAGAGTTCGACGGGTCAGCTTCATAACGTTCTACTGTAATCTAATCAAAAGATCGATCGAATAGGCTACCGCAACCCCGCGAGTTCCCTGGGACAGATCCCTGAATCCGGGGCAAGTCACTCACGTTTCGGCCTGCTGCGTAAGGGCGGCGATCATCGCCACCAGTGCGAGGGCGAACACGCTGCGGAACGTCGCCGTGTACGCCACGTTGTACGCGTTCGCGCTCATCTCCGGCCACCTGCAACAACTCGAGTTCGGCGGGTCAGATCCGTGATTTTGGCGCGAATTCAAATTCAATTAATCCAAGGCTCACCAGTACTCGGGCAGGATGGCGTAGATCGTGGCGACGGCCAGTGCTGCGCCTCCGACGAACATCGCGTAGCCGGTTCTGCAATAGGACCGGGGATTAGGCAAGAGCCGGAAGCCGTGGTGCGCCGAAAGTAGTAAACGTCGGATAGACACTCTTACCTCTTGGTGATTCTGCACTGCTTGCGCTCCCAGTGAGTCGTCGCCCAGCCGAACAGGAGTCCGATCAGGAACGGACCGCACTGCAAAGCCGGATTTTAGCACCGAATAAAGTCAGTCCGTAATCGATAAAGCTACCGTACCTTGGTGTAGGGGCGCGCGTACATCTCCCAGAGGCCGAGGTAGATGTGCTTGACGCTCGCGGGGTCGACACCGGGGTAGCTGATGAACTGAAATGCATCAGGTTACGATAGTTGCCGCTTTGCGCAGAGCGTGTGCTGCTCTCCAAAAATCGGTCATTTTTCTACAGCACTCGAAACCGCTCGGCTTGCGCACGTACCGGGATGTCGACGTCCGATTTGTTGCAGGTGTCGTACGACAGGCAGTAGGCGGCACGGAGGAAGGTCGAGACGGCGATCGTGGTCAGGACGATCATGATTGCGGCTCTTCTAAAAATCGATAATCATAAATCTGCCCTGCCGAACTACCGTAACCGCCAATCAATACCGTACCTGTCCTTGTTCAGGCACCACATGAAGAGAGGGGCGACCATGTGCAGCTGCATGTCGAGCCCGATGTACCTGCAAAATTGCCGTCTTGCGCAGAACGTGTGCAACTTTCGCAAAAATCGGTCATTTTTCTGCAGCACTCGAAACTGTGCAACTTGCTCACCACAAGTAGCCCAGACAGGTGGGGATCTCCTGCCAGTTGCCGACGAAGAAGATGTGCGCCAGGAGTCCCTTGGCGCCGCACGCCGAGATCATGGTGACCTCGAATCTGCAAGCGATATCGATTTATTGATTGGTTACGGTAGACAGTCAGTCCTCGATCGACCAGGGAAGTGCAACTACCGTACCTGGGCAGGAGCCATCTCATCACGGGGCCGGACGCGAGCAGGATGAAGATGAAGACCGAGGGGACGAGACGGGTCAGGCGGCGGTACAGGTAGCGCGAGTAGTGCGGCTGCAAAAGTACTTCATTTTAGTTGTCTTGCGCAGGAAAAGTGCATTTTTTCCAAAAAGTGGTAATTTCTCTACAGCACTCGAAACTGTTCGCTTTGCTCACCCAGAAGTCCATCTGTGCGTCGCGCTGCCAGGTGCGCGCCGCGAGCAGGCCGGAGAGCACGAGGAACACCTCGACGCCGAGCGCCGAGTTGCCCAGCAGGGCGCCGAATACGGGGTGCTCGTGGACGGCCTTCTGCAACCGGGTTTTGGTAAGATACGGTTATAAAGTTAGTCCTCGATCGCGAACCGAAGTGCACTACCGTACCTTGAACGCGTCCGCGGACGGGAGCCGGTCGAGGATGTCGATCCGGCCCTCGGACCCGGTGTGGTTCATCATCACCCACAGGATCGCGACGACGCGCAGGATGTCGAGAATGTTGAGCCGGGACTGCCGGGCGACCGTCATTTCCTGGATACGGAAACGGGTTATCGCGCACTGACTTTACCATCGCTAGCGCAGAGATCACATTGCTTTCACGTTTCTCGGCCACGCAATCAAAGGCGATCACATTCCCCCCCCCCCATTCGCCTCTTCCCTTTCTTCCTTCTGCTCGTAAAAAGAGAGTGAGCACCATTCGCTCGTTCGCTACCCCTCTTTCTTCTTCCCATTCCGCACGTAGCATCCCTTACCAGTTACTACTCACACTATGTCACCTCTCTCTCTCCCTTCCTCATTATGACAACAACTACCGTACCCCGCAGAGAGAGACGCAGAGAGCAGAGATGCATAGATGGGAGCACGTGCGCACAGAGATAATCTATCAAAGACAAGGCACGACTACACCGATGGGAAAATACTGTAGATGACGGACGGGAATAGAATCAGACGCTACCGTAAGCAGGCGATAATCAGAGGAAAAGCTATCTGAGCAGAATCAGCTACCGTAATCAGCACAGCGGCTAGTGAATCAGAAGAGCTACCGTAATCAATCGATAAACTACCGTACCTGGAAGCTCTTGACGATGCTGAGCTGGCCGAGTCGGCCCTTGCTCCAGATCGTGCCCGCGAGCACGGCGCCGATCCACAGAACGGGCAGCACGACGAACAGGCCCCACTCCAGGCCCGAGTCCTTCTTCACCTCGGGCAGGTGCGAGAACAGCGAGCACATCGGCTCCTAAACAACGGCTTTGTAAATCCCGGTCCTGTGTATCCCTGTCCCCAAAGCCGTAACCGGCAAATAGCTCACCTTGTACGGTTCCGGGAGCGCGACGTGGTCCGGCTCCAGGGACGAGGCGAGTACGGACGCGGCCATGGCGGCTTGGTGCGCGGACATGTTCGAGTTGAGCAGCAGTAGTTGCGAGGCGTTGACCATGGTGGTCATGCTGTAAGACCATTGCCTTGCCTCGCCGACGACTACCATTGCACGACGAGTGGATGAATGAATGGACAGGCGAAAGAAGGGGGAGGGGCCGAGATGGGTGCGGAAAGGGCGGCGAGGAGTGGGAGAACGTGTGAAAGGGGCGATCGCGGAGAAGGGAAGAGGGGGAGGGAGAGAGGAAGGAGGGAGAGGTCAACCAATGATAAGGGCAAACGAGGAAGAGACTGACAGTGCCAACGGGCCTTGCACTATGGCGCAGAGCACAGGTATCAATCGGACATGCACCCTATATCCTCCGCCAAAGTAATCCCAAGAGAGATACGGTAGTGAGTCAGAGAAGGATAGATCAAGGAAGGCAAAGCCAGGCGCGGCTACAGTAAGATGAGATAAGAAGAGGAAGCAAAGTCAGGTAGGATAGGAGCTGAGGCTGAAGCCCGGCTTTCTCTCTCCTCCCAGACTCACGGCTTATATACCCGCCTGGTTGTCTCTGAACACCCCTCGCCGGCGGCTTGCCAGCGGGGGCGGAGCCTGCTCGCAAACCCCGCCCCCTCGAAGTAAGAGGCGTGATCTGCACGTAAACCGCGTGTGTACGTGCCGATCGGGAGGATGATTTGGAGGAGGGTGGTGACAAATCGGGGCGCTTGTGTGTTTTCTACCCGTGTCATTGTGTGCGAAAAAAATCATCCGGCGATCTTAGGAGTGAGCGTTCTTTGCTCGCGCGTTGGAAATCACTCACGGAATCGTGGCCAGAGGGTATTTCGCGATAGTTTCGACGGTTACCAAGATCAAAGTCTACCACAACCACAAAAAAGACGTGCGCGCAACGATAATGATAAGGAGACAAAGAGACACGTGGGGGGGAGGAAACCAGCGCCATGTAATAAGATGAAATCTTGTCCCAACCCGGAACCAAAGATCAAACGAGATGATAGGCCCTGCGGTGCACGACTGTTCCTTATCTCCCAATCAGCCCAAGATCACGAACTAGATCGGGGCGAGATGACAATTGAGTACTCGATCTTTTGTGAAGCACAGCGCTACGTGCCGATCCGGCGCCACAGTTCCTTCACAAAGTGAGGAAAGCCTGACCCCATCTTGAACCTACCAGACCACAGATTCTAATCTCAAACAAGATCCAGACTGACTCAGAGAAATAGTTCTTACGTATGCAAAAACACCCAAAAAGAATGTCGCTAAAGCCATTGTAATTCCCAAATCAGGCCCAGTGATTCACTGAACTCAACGTGCTCCCCCCCCCCCTAAAAAGCGATCTCCGATTGCACTTCTCTGTTTTGCAAGAGGGAGGATCACTGCACTTCCAATTCATGTCCAACCCGATCACGAGGAAGCCGATCATTCGCGAAAAATACCAAGGAAAAAGGCGAAGACGGAAGGAGAAACGCGGCTCAGACTACGCCCAAACCGAGAGACGAGCTCGAAAAATGCGCCAAGCCATCAATCGTCTGATTCATGGGCACAGACGGGATGGCATTTAGGAGCCAATCAAGGAGGAACTACTTTCCTACCAATCACGTTTCGAATCCACATCATCATTTGCCATTTATCGCCCGATCGGGGGCGGTAGAAAGAATGTCTCTGATACCAATACCCCATCATTTTTGCAAGACGATGAATCGAACGGAATGCGTATAAATAACTGTCACTCGCCTTCCAAAGAGTCTAAATTCTGAGGCCACAGAGATCTCCCGATTCTAGTTAGTGGCCATGCGGAATGGCTGAGATCATCACCAGTTTTTATTCGCCAGCTCTGCTTTGTGGGTTGGTGAGGATGTTTCATAGGCCGTTCGGGTGCTTGTGTCCCCCGTATCAATCATTTCAAATGCCCAGCTCTCCCTCTCCCGATCATAATCTGCGCGCAATATCTCTTATAGATCGGCCACTTCCTTCTCCATGCGCAACAGTCGATCAGAGACCGTGTTTGTTTGGCGCTCTGCCTATTGTTCCAGTGGCGAATAAAGCGTGTGCAAGTAGCGAGAGAGGTGAGAAAAGCGCTGCTGTCTGGGTCAAACACACTACTATAAGTGTGCGTACGTGACTTTGGGCAAGGGTGGCTGACGCAATGACAACGTGTTCGGCTAGGGAGTGCACAGACTAGAGATCGCTCTGATCGAAGGGGGGGGGAGAGGGTGGAGGAGCGATCTCTCTCTCTCCCTGGCTCGGCGCTCCCCCATGTTCCTGTTCTACTGCACGTTTGAGCGAGATGTTTCACTTCGTCTAGGGGCGTTTGTCATCCTCCGATTAAGCCGATTCCATGTTTTTTTTGCATGCCCAATAAGCGGATAGGCAGCGCTTGCTCAGCGCTGAACTCTTGAACTCTCACTTTCTCAATTTTTGTATGGCTACAGAGATCACTCACAGTAATCCAAAGAAGGACGATGAGTGGTCAAGGATGATAT
Source organism: Pristionchus japonicus (assembly GCA_900490845.1). Classification (NCBI taxonomy): domain Eukaryota; kingdom Metazoa; phylum Nematoda; class Chromadorea; order Rhabditida; family Neodiplogasteridae; genus Pristionchus; species Pristionchus japonicus. Next base: position 304,191 of record LS512848.1, on the reverse strand, counting down.
TATTTACATTGTTACTCACTTCTCACTGATCACAAATTGGCCACAAAGCAGCCTATTTCTCGGGAGGAGACACTAGAATAGACAGTCACCACCGTTTTTGGCTCCTTTGCAAGAGGACGGGCTACGTGCGGATCGGGATAGGCGTCGGCCGTCTTATTCACTGAGGGTTGCATCACCTCTCTTTGCTCAAGAAATCATTCGACACGTGCAAAACCTTGCAGTTTCGAACCACTTCGGCCAATCTTTTGTCATCACATGCTGATGGACAGCCTTTCAAGATACGTGAAAACGGCCAAAACCTCGTATTGTTTTGACAGATAACCCCGTAAACACCTTCGTTAGATGATTCGATGAGATCATTGAAACTTTGATCCATCTCGAAATATCGTGTGTATACAAGCGGATGCGGTGTTGCCAATGTCATCGAAAGGACAATTGTAGTCACTCCGGAAGATGTGCCACAACTGCACAATAAATTCAGTGATTGATCACCTTTCCAACGTTTGCAGCACTTTCCGATCACGAAAATCACAAGTTGCCGTTGTCGGATGTGCGTGTTCCTATGATCATACTCTATCCTGCACTGACAGTTTCTGATTTACGTGACTAATGGCATTATGCTGGGCAGAATAGGGCATACAAATTCATTCACTTCCTTATTTGTTGAAGTTCGTTGTCTGATTGGTTAGTTACCGTATATTTCTGCGCAACTACGTGTGAAAGGTTGAGGAACAAGATGAGTAGACTTCTCGAAAATATTCCAAAGACCAATCACCATTACCCGGATTGAGATCAACGTTTTCTGAGAAAACATAGGCAACTCCTTCAAGTTGTTTGGACTTTTCGCGATTACATCACGTAGGAATCTGCCGAAAGCGGTGTTTATTGCTCGCTGAGTCGACCCAACCTTCCCAATTCGTATCAGTCTCATGTATGCTCATTGATTATCATCGGGCTTATCAATCCCCCATACCCAACCAGCACGTTTCCTGAGCCCTTGCAATTTCGACACAATAGTACGATCGAAGGAATCAGGAAACAGTCGAATATGATATTGCTCATCCAGCTAATATCGAAATAGCTTTCATCTCGGATCAACAGCCAAATGCGTTTGATACATCATTCCGGGATAAAAAAGATGCAGCCCCCAAATCGCCTCTGATGAAATGGAAGCTAAATCCCCTGCAAATCCGCCAATACAAGACCACCCAGATCCTCCTCAGACCCGGTTTCAGTCGCTTTACCATAACAGATAGTCGCATTCGATATTGGGAACCTTATCAGCGCGGTTAGCGTAATGCTTATCGCATTGAAAAAGGGTTGAGCAGTTTGAATGATTATCTAAGTGACCCAGGACTTTCTTTTCTTATTACATCGGCAAAACCTAGTGGAAAAAACGTGAACGCGCACTTGAAGCAAACAGAATCTCGAAAAGGACGCATTCCGCACGAGTCATGCATGACTTTCTCGACGGTATTTTGCAGCGCCTTTCCCTAGAAACTACTGCGGTACAGAGATTAAACGAATGCACCTTGACGATTGGCGTTCGTGAACGTGTCTTTTCGCAGGCAGGTAGACTACGAAAAAGCGTGCCTCTAGTCTGTCTGACGAGGAGCGCTTGCCCATGCATGATCAGTGGTCTCGAACAGCGTCCGGAAAGAAGTAGCACCCAAATGGCTATTTCGGTCCACACCTTCATCTCGGCACGTAGACTTCAAAGCGAACCCGAGTGATTCCCGACGGACGCATACAAAATAGTTTACTTGCAATCGCGTCACCTAACGCACTTGCAACGGTCTGTTTACTCGTCCGGCAATTTCCGAGTCCCGGTAAAATGTTTACATGCACAACTTTACCCTGCTTTTGTCTTCAGTCCAATACTGGCGGACTTTCGAACCGATCAGGCCTTGCCTTGCAGGTTTGCATCTTCCTGCTCGCTTATCACCCGCTATCAGTCAGATCTGTCACGAGATCCTGATAATCGTGTCCAGACAGACTTTGGCATGGGTAACTGTCAGGCTCCGCCACCATAGATCCTCTCCTTTCGCACGCTTTATCGCCCTTATCTGGGCCCTTAGCTGTCCACGATAGCACTTTGATCACAGAGACCAAAAGCTTTCAATAGGCTGATTCAATCTCACGAGTCTATTCGTGTGCTGTCCAAGACACAGAGCTTATCTCCCAGCGACCCGCAGAAAATATTCCTTCCCTTGCACCCAACAAAAACTCGAATCAGGAAACGTTTACTACGGAACGTAGCGAGAAAAATTCACAGATTGAAACCGAACAAACAACAACATTTCAACAAGAACATGGTACAACGAAAACAACAACATATGGTACAGTATAGCTAGACTTACATCATCCTTATGCAACAAGTCTTCTAGTGAGATCTGAGTCTCTTCACGGCAATCGTGAGCTCGCCTGTCGTCACTCGCTCGTGCTGCTGCGTCTTGGCGCCCTTCTCGACCGAATCTGAAATAAATTCCGTTTTTTTCAAGTTTCGAACAGCAATAATGACCAAAAATCGAAAAAAAGTGCTCAATTTATCAAATTCCAGATGAAATCCACTCACATCTCAGCAGGCGCTCGAATAGCTCGAAGTTGGCCGGGCGTTTGACAGGCGAGACTTGGTCCGGCTGCAATGACTCATTTTTTCTCAATAATAAGCCTGTCCCCTCGCACTACCCACCCATCTACCGTAGCCCCTTGACCAACCTGCAGTTCCGGCTCCTTCTCCTTCTCCACCATCATCGTGACTTCCTTCGAGAAGCTCACCGACAGGTTACTGTAATATTATCGTGTTCATTTTAGTGCCGGGGCGCACACATTACTGCAGGACAAATGTCTGCTGAAATGGGCTATCATTGAGATGAACCAGCGTGCGGAAAACATGCGCCAAAGAAATACACCCCGGATGCACCCTATGATCTGAAAAACATGCCGTGAAACACAACCCCTATGCACCTACTCCCCATGATCTCGCGTCCTCTGCGCCCCTGATATTTCGACACTACAGTTGCAGGCACTGGTCGAGAGATCACCTTACCTTAGTCAGTGAACTCAGCCTAGGCACTGTTGCCTACAAATCGCGCGCTGTTCACGCGCGCATTGTTTATCGCCGATTTTGACGAACTTTGGGTACGTTTTTCACAGTATCCAGACTTTGATCCGAACCATGCCCATTTTATGCCCGCGTAACGTGGATCCCTTGTTCGCTTACAGTGCTCGTAACCAGAAACATGTTACCGGCTCTCCTCAACTACAATTGAACCTTGTGGCTCGAGATAGGATTGAGTTCGGGTGGTCGCTTGCCTCCATAGCCACTATGCCTCTCAGACACAGCTCCATTCCGCGGAAAATCCCTAAGCGAACGTGCAGACCACTCAGGGTCCCTGTTATTTCCCGGCACACACTCATTCCCATTTGTTTCACAACGTGTCAGAAATTGTGTGGTGCGGTGATTTGTCACATCAACAGTTACGTGATTGCCTGCACTATCTATCAGACGGTCTCCGGTGAATAATATCCGATCGAGATCAAATGGCAAAGAAACACAAAATGCGTTCGTTGCAACACATGTTATCCGAAAAAGGGACCCATTGTTACAAACAGGAATAGTGTTGACTCTTCAAGTTCAACAATACGCGTCTCAGTAAGTGCGGAAGAAACAATTATTCAATGCATAATTTAATCTGTCGAAAAAAGGGCTTATCTGTTCGAAGCCGAGACCAAACTATTAGGTTTATATCTGAAAGTGCGAGAAATACGTGAGAGAACTGCGCTTTCCTTGCAGGAGTGTTCTCCTCAGAGCTCTATCTCGTGAGCAAAGCGCAGTTAGTTACCCTTTTTCCTCTGTGCGCCGGAAAAATACACGTAAACCTAGCAGGCGCGACAAAAAAGGAACCCGTCATGAAAAGGAAATGAATGTCCAATTTTTGTAGCTAAATATCGTCTATGAAAATTTAAAAAAGGAAGCTTCTTTTCATGCAACAAGTCATTCCAATAACCGAAAATAAACACTTCCCGATTCATAGATCCCAAAACGGGTGGGCGAGCATTTGCTTATTCGCACTTCCGGTCCTTATAATTCAATGTGGTCTCGACAACAATGGAGAAACGTGCCCGCTGCCCACGCCAGAGTTCCAAAAGTGGAACCATTCTTTGGAAGAATCTTATATTCAGGGGGGACTTATTCCTCGCTTGAGCGACTCGTCGCCATATCTGAGATCACTTCTACAGTACACTGTGCGCGGCTGACTCAGTTCCCCATTAGATCCGCTTTCGTCTCCTAATCATTTCGCTAATCAGGTTTTCACAGAAAAGATGTCAACGTGTCGTCGCCAACATGCGGGGTTGTTGCGCCTCGTCGCATAATGAGCGGGGATATGGTAATGTCGTCAGAGTAGTAGATGTGGTGTAGGCAGCAGAAAATACACGTAAGCAGGAGGCGCAAGCACGGTCTTATTAGTCGCTTGCTTGCTCCCACATCTCGGTGAATTATCTCTCTAGATCAGACTAGGATGGGTGACAACACGCAAACAATCGTATAGTGGCGACAGAAGCGATTTCTGCTCCAGCTTAGAAGCTCGCTACGAAAGGCCACACATCCGTACAGTTACCGTACACCACAAAGTACACCGTTACAAAGTTCCGGGTCGCCGAGACCTTGCAGCATTTGCTCCACCCGAGCGCACTTCCATGTCTCAAGAACGTCATTGTGGCACGTCAACCTTCCTCTATTGAAATCTCCTGTTCTCTGCGTTTCCATACCCTGTCCTGGCTGGTGCAGTGGTGCATTTAGCACACTAGACTGAGCTCACGTAGTGTCGAGACTGCAACGTTGCTCACGTTGTCGTCCCTTTCGCTCCAATTGGTAATGCGCACAGAGGTACGTCTGCCCCACGCAATCCCCACGTAGATGTATCGTGTCAGAGATCCACAACTAGGTTCCTCTATTCCCAAAGTGCTTCGCCGCCGTTTCCGGCCGAAACTCTTGAAGGAAGGAGACGGATATTTTAAGCCCCGGATAATCCACTATGTAAGCCTCGTGTGCTGAAGTCAGAATAAATATGTTGCTACAAGCCAAAAATGGATGAGGACCCAAGAGATGAGGACATCATACGTAGATATTGCATGAGCCGACTGGTAAATGAGCCTCGTAACTTCCAAGTAGCGAGGGATCTATTTGCACTGTTCTTACTGGCAATGCGAGGGTGGACCAGATACAGCCAGAAATCACATCATACAAGACAAAAGACTGTTGCTCTTTCCCTCCCTCGCCCCCGTATATTGTATTCGTTCCATTCATTAGAGTCAGGTGACATTCAGATATTTCTGTGCTGATGACACTATTTCCACTGCAGGGGACACAACAAGGGTTCAGCGGGGACCCAGACCACTGATTGTTATTCCATCTGAGATGCGCTCAATGACCAGATCATGAACGCTATCCAAGACGTGGCATTTCGTTTGCTTTTTGAAAGTCAGAGTGTTCTGCATCACCCAATGATCAGCATACGTTCTCTCTTATACCGTATCTTTGTGTGTGCGTGCCTAACATCAGATGCCTCGTATTCTACATTTATCTCTGTTATTCATATTGAACATGCGTCAAATAAAAGCACGGCTTTCGGACATCGGCAATTGTCTGGTTATGCGTTCGCGCGTATCCATAATATCCTTTATCGTAATTGCGTGACGACTCTAAGCGATCAGGCAGGCCGATAACTACCACGTTCCTATCTGCGCTGACCTAGAACACTACCGCACCATATCATTTGGATCGTATCCCCTAACGCACGTACGTGTCTACGCAAGCAAACAAAGTAGAAAAGAATCCAAAACAGATGAGGTGTTCTTTGAGGGACCTTGAAGGATCTTTTTGGGATCGAGAAACTAAAAAAGCAATTCAAAATCATCGAACACTGCAGATGCTATGCATGCTTCAAGCCAAAGATCTCTGTGATGTTTGCTACGAACATAAAAACCCACTGGGTCCGACATACCATCTCTGATGATAATGCGCATGCGAGCGGAAGCAAAACAAGACGAATAGACGGTCGCATGAAACCCACGACAAATCACATCAGAATATGAGAGCACTACCTTATTTTGGACAACTCTATTTCAGGGATAGTATTCTCAATTTTGCATAAGGGATCGTCTCATTTCAGCCAACAAGTGTTTTGTTTAAAACGTATCAACACTAATCATAAATAACGATAATGAGAGCAATCGCATCGACAGATTGAGTAAATTGGGAGATAATTTCCAGAAAACTTCAAAGCCCAGGAAAAAAAGAACTGGCGATGAAAAATGTCTAGACTATGACTTATTGCGTGATACACTTTGTTCAAGAATTTGCTTCCGTGCATTAATTTGTTTCGTCCGTTCCGCTGATTCATACTCCTACCGTACACGTGCACATAATATTCACAATAATTGGCCTATTTCTGGTTATGTAAATTATAGGATATGACATTCGCATAACAATGCCACGTTCTATTTCCGCTCATCATACGTGAATATTATCACATCTGAGATTGGAAAATACGGCACCATTATCGGAACCATCTGGGGATGGATCACAAACCATTGATTACATTAACCAGAGTATCATTTATTTTTTAAAGTACTTTTTAGCCTACATTCATAGGAGATTTAGTTTTTCAGGTACGCAAACATCCTGAATACGCGATCTCTTCTAATTTCCCATTCCACACAGTTTAACTCATGCATATCTGCACGAGGTCTCATTGGCCTCATGCATTAATTCACCACCCGCCTACATGCAAGGTCCGGAGGTTCAATCACGAGACGTGCACCTTCTCAATAATCTCCACATCCTCTTCCCGAAACTTTGGCTAATTTTTAATACGCTGCATTGCATTAGCGAGGGTGCTTCTCCCCTCGCTGACAGCTTGATGCAGTTAGAGGGAGAATTATACCAGGAATGCGGGTACAAACACCACAGATTACACGCTCAACTCCGTGTAGTCGGCCGACCAAGACGGGTTCGCGGAATTTGTGTGCATCAGACACAAACACACAATGGTAGACCAAACCTAACCGGCCAAAGACCGGATAAAAGTGTGATTTCTGAAAATACGCACTGCTCCACTTCTATAATGTGGACGTGCGCAGCGAAATTACAAACCGGAATCGAGCAAAAAAAGGATTCTTTCAGGATAGTTCAACCCGATGGTGATTTTGGAGCCAACCATAACGTTTCCGACGCCCAACAATCAGCCGATAAAGGTCTACTCACATACGTGAGCGAAAAAGCTCTTTGAGAAATTTATGACTTGGAAATACGGGCCGCCGCGATCAGAAATTTGTCTCAAACGCACGGGTGACCCTTTTTTTGACAATTTCTACTGAAAAGGTAAAGGTACTTCCACGTCAAGCGATTTTTCAGTCGTACGACAATGCTAGGTGGGACCCGCAGGTAAGGCCAGCTGTTAGACGGACTACAATCCCCTGCTGTCCAATGCTTTCTAGAGGAGGATTACCTTCCGCAACCGAACTGACTACCAATTTACCGACCCCGGAGGGATAGAATGCTTGGTTTGCATCGGCGGGGAAAAGGACTATGTATACCCGCCAATAAAACGTACAGTCAGACATCAGAAAACGGCAGTATCGATTCGCAAGAATCTCTCAGCTCAGAATGTGCAGTGTGAAAATATTTTGCAAGCGTGTGACACCCCTCTCTTCCAATTACGATACCGTATCATGGCTTCCTTCTCATAATAACCATGCCTACAGTATCCTCTCTCCTCCTCCTCAGTAACTGGATCTTGCATACGTTTTGAACCGGCCTATCTCTCTATGAACCCCTCAGAATGAGTCAAAAAGTATAGGAGTACAGAGATGCTAAATGCAAATCGCTCCCCCGTGCCCGAATGTGCTGTAGTACCCGTTACCGTACCTCCTATCGATCGTCCTGTCCGCCTTTCTCCTGCTTCCCTTCAGGATGCTGTTGGTCGTCGAATTGAGCTCATCCGACGTCTTGGTCGTTGACGAATTCTGTGATTCGACGATTATTTTGGGTTTTCAACAATTCTCATGCTGCGTGATTGTGTTCGCTTCTACTGATCACGTAACAAAAACAGCAGTTTTCTCACGATTTCCCATTTTCTCATTAACCACGACACTTTTTGATTCACTGTTGCTCTGTGTATGCCTGATCTAGATTGGAGAAAAACACATATTTTATTACCCACACCTACGTGTTATACAGCTAACAGGTACCTCGTTTATATTGCATAAAGTCAGGGGATTGTCGATATTGCAAGACTCAACTAACTCTTCACTAACTATGACTCATTTCAGTGTATGCGAAATCAATGAGAATGGAAATACGCATGCGAATCTAGTTGATACTCAAGAATCCATTTTACATCCATTGCAGGATACTCACTACTCACTTTTCACTTACTATGACTCATTCCAGTGCAGGTGACAATCGATAAGAATGGGAATACATACGTCAATCTAGTTGACAGCACACTCAAAATCATTTTTACATTCATTGCAGGGCACTCACTACTCACTCGTTCCTAACTATGACTCATTCCAGTGCAGGTGACAATCGATAAGAAAGGGAATACAAAGGAGCCTAGTTGTGAGCTTTCTACACCCGGATGTGAACCCAGCGGAACTGTGATGTTGATCCATAAAAAGAAGCTGAAGCTAATGAGTGATGTCACTGTATTTTTTTCTTTTCAGAGAGGCACATCACACGTTGACTATCCACAGTAATCCTTTTTCCGCGTCGCTAAATTGCCAGTTTCCGCACTGAACTTCCTTGTAAGCACACGTAGTTGACGGCATTAAGAATATCACACGTCTTACTTAATACAAGCCTGGATGAACCGTCCAACGCACGTCAGCAATAAGACCACAAAGATCGAAAAATAAACCAAGAACCAACTATTTTTTTGTTAAACCAATACCCTCATCTCGAATGAGAAGCCAGACCTCCTGTCCCATTTGATCACCGTGTGCGCACTAGAATCAGCAGCCTCGATTTACGATTTTTTAGCAAAGCAGGCCTAGCAAAACTCACTGGAAAATTCAATGCTGAAAACCTTATCTTGTGCATTTTTCACTTCCAAACTGGGACTTAGCAATAAATCAAGTTCCCATACACCTTTGTAAAATGAGTGCACTCTGAATCTACCAGGTCAGTGGGAAAGGAAAAGGAAATTGGCAATACTTCGGCAAAAGAACTTCCACGCAGCAACCGTGGGTTTTCCTTTTTTTTCAAAGAACATGGTGCACACTGAAAAGATCACTGAAAACGCCATAGAATCGACAAGCTCGATTTCTCGATCATTTTCGAAATTAACATTTAAATAAAAACATATTTCCTCACCTCCGCCGTGCTCGTGTCCTCCAGCCGCGCCAGGATCGCATGGGACGTGTCCAGGGTCTGGAGAGGAGAGATTAGAGATCAAAGATCAAGCTACAGCCTAGGGCCAACGTTGCCCTGCTCATCCCATCCCACATCTTTGCTGTCCCATTCGAATGTTCACTACACTCTCATTAGGCCTTCTGCCGCTATCGATTATTCCGTCTCTCCAATGCACTACACACTTTCATCTAGAAATCTTAAAATCAAATATCAATGGCCAACCAACCTCATCATCGGCCCTGCCCTGCTGCTCCTTCACTCCTTCCTCTCCTTCCTCATCCCTCTCTCCCTCATCTCCCTCTCCCTCCTCCTCCTCATCCGACCGCTCCAGCTCCCACGGGAAGGTGACGTCGGCCTGGTCGAAGGCGGCCTCGTCCACGGCGGGTCTGCAAAAATTGTGTTTAGAAATCGTATGATGATTCAAAGATAACCAAAGCAAAGAGTGAACATTAGAAGGATTGTGAACAATCCATGAACCCCGAATAAACCCAATGAAATGGAAATTATCCCAAATGCGAGCACCATTAGAATTGCGCTTCAGGAATGGCACAATACTGACTAAAGAAAGCTATGTTTAGTACGTCTTGGACGAACCCTTCCAAAAAAAACAATAACAAAATTAAACCAGACACTAGAAAAACTAATACACAGGAAAGCGTAAAGGCAGGGGCAATACTGATAGGCTACTATCAGTCTGGAGTGCCCACAAACCCCAAAGTCAGACGTGTGACTAGCTGATGTTTCACACGCGACGTCAGCGACGACTCTTCCCAGAAGCTCTCTATAGCGCGCTTGTCTATGATCACTCGAAATTGAATGCCGCAAACATTGAAAAGCGAGCGACTAGACATGTTACAAACCACCCGTGAAACACGGAGCACCCAGTATGCGACTGACCTTTGTTTCACTAAAATCTCTAAATTTTCAGAATAATTACTCTATTGGTCTCCGGTAAACCAAACAGAAATTGAAATGAGAGTACCCAGAAGAATATCGTACCACCAGTGAAACCTCGAAGCGCCCAGACTTGTGACTAACTGCTCTCTCACGCGACGTCAGCGACTCTTCCCAGAAGCCTTGCTTCAATAACAGATTCACTATGGCGAGACATGTTTGCAATAGTAGTCTTCTCACTTCACGTACTCTCTCATCGATCAAGGCTCTGACAGAGCGGATAGAATGAGGAGAGCCTACTTCTCACTACTCACGAACAACTTTGACATGGCCAGACATGGCTAGAGTTTGCGATACGGGTCGCCGTCTCCTCACTTCACACATTCTGCTACCAGCCAGACCGACGGAAGAGCGTGTAGAATGAGAAGAGTCTATACTAGTTTCTCACTACTCACAACAACATTGATATGGCCAGACGCGCAGACACTCACTCTACGTGTCTACGCTTCACACGGACCTCAAAACGGGAAGTGGGAAGCCGCAAACAGCCGTCGACTCTCTCCATTCCCCACACTCTCTCGCTTTACCTTACCGACGAGAGAGCATGCGGAATTGAGAGAGTTAGACGAGAAACATCGCGTGCGATTTTGCACAAATAGCTCGAAAAGAGCGCACAGGCACTACAAGTTATGCCTAGTTCTCGCACTTTCCGGTTTGCAACGCAACATGTCTGCATTCGATCAGCAAAGACGCATGATTCATGCTTCGTGAGCTATCTATAACTCAAAGCTGCAAAGTATATTAATGTAACGAATAGTAGCTTTTCACTCCAATATTCCAAATGCTGTCGAAGCCCGCATTACCGTACTCCAAACAATATAGTATCACTATCTATCTTATTTTCCTCCCCTGTCAACATAACATCAGCAAACATCAGTGATTCACATTATGAGAGCTATCTTTGGCACAAAATCACCCACTCGTAAAATCGTAGGGTTCCCATGCTTACATCCACCAATCGCTAATCCAATTCTCTATTTTCCATGAGATTTTCTCATGACTACCGTATTCCACTACCGTACCTCTGCTCTCCTTCCTTCTTCTCTTCTCCCTTCTCCTCCTCCTCTTCATGCTCCCACGGGAAGGTGTACACACGCTGGGAGGGATCATGATCGATCGGATCCGCTTGAGATACCGTATCCGCCGGCTGGACTACGGTATCGACCGGTTGATCTACCGTATCCCTCTCCTTGTCTACGGTATCGATCGGTCCGTCCACCGTACTCTCCTCCACGACGGGATCCACCGTATCCTTCCTTCCCTCCTCTTCGTCCTCCTTCTCCTCAGTTTCAGTATCCTCCGTAGGTGCTTTGAAGGAAGCGAGGTCGGGAGTTGCCTGGAACAAAAGTTTCCAGTTTCAGAAGTCTCCTACGATCAGGAAACAGTCATGATCCATTCTATGTAAACACTGGTTAGCACAAAATCGCCCAGAAAGATGTCCCTGCATCTCAACGAGAGACGCAGATGAAATGCAGTGGAGATCAAAGATCAGATGAAGCTCAGCTAACTTTCTTGTTGCTTTTTCTTTCGAATGCATATAAGACACTATCTGAGCGGATCGAAAAATTCTTGGCACAGGTCGAATTGCAACCTGTGTCCAAACTTATGCCAGAGGTAGTGCTCGGTGAGTGTGTACGGCCGGTAGACTAGCTAAGCTCTCAGGCCTCTCCTGGGCGCGGGGCGGAGTGGCCTACCCAAGATGACGCAATCTGCTAAATCGTTTAAACGTGACCGAATCAATTCGGGAGTGGGATAGGCGTGTTCCTCGTCGAATTCTAAGACACTTTTACTTCGGGGAGTTTTTAGCTCAGATTCCATCGAAGGCTGAAAATCGAGAAAAACAAAAATTTTCGCACATTTTATTTTTTCTTGCTACTTTCCCGCTGCAATGCAAGTTGTTTTATTTGCTCAATTGATGCGTACTATGACAACACGTTTTCAGTAAATAGGACGTCTTTTAATCGGGAGACTAAGGATGTTGAATACGCGAAAAACTGTGAAAAAGGTTGACGATTTACATTACAGTAACCAAAAATGTTACACCATGTACTAATTCCCGGCTCCGGTTTTCAGCGATTCCGTTCCGGCTCCGCCTTCGCGACTTTGTTTGCATAGTTTCACGTCATATTATAGAAAACCGGGACGGAACATATCAAAACCGGAACCGGGAATTAGTACATGGTGTAAAATTTTTGGTTACTGTAATGCAAATCGTCAACCTTTTTCACAGTTTTTCGCGTATTCAACATCCTTAGTCTCCCGATTAAAATACGTCCTATTTACTGAAAACGTGCTGTCATAATACGCATCAATTGAGCAAATAAAACAACTTGCATTGCAGCGGGGAAAGTAGCAAGAAAAAATAAAATGTGCGAAAATTTTTGTTTTTCTCGATTTTCAGTCTTCGATGGAATCTGAGCTAAAAACTCCCCGAAGTAAAAGTGTCTTAGAATTCGACAAGGAACACGCCTATCCCACTCCCGAATTGATTCGGTCACTTTTAAACGATTTAGCAGTTTGCGTCATCTTGGGTAGGCCACTCCGCCCCGCGCCCAGGAGAGGCCTGAGAGCTTAGCTAGTCTACCGGCCGTACACACTCACCGAGCACTACCTCTGGCATAAGTTTGGACACAGGTTGCAATTCGACCTGTGGCAAGTCCCTTCACAAATATTTCGATCCTCTCAGATAGTGTCTTATATACTATTAGCAAACCACATTTCTCTGTACTTTCGCAGAATTCGTGCGGCCTTCATTCACCTAGTCTGCTTCTAACAAAACGGGAACAACTAGGGCTGTGCCGAGATCAAGCCTTCTCTTTCGGGTCTCGGAACAAATTCGGAAAGATCAAAGATCAATCTGCCCACCTCATCCTTCTCTTCCTTCTCTTCCTCCTCCTGCTCAATCACCGCCGGCTGCGCCTCGTCTCGCCGCACTTCGGGCTGAAACTGAATCAATCTGGGATTTAGAGGTAGCAAAAAAATCCCGCCATCTGGAAAGCCAAACGATACATCAACCAGTCTCACTGAAGCAGACTGAATCTGGAGAAGTGCGGCTGGAAATAGAAATCCTTCCGAGTCGGATAATCTCAAACTAGTGAAACTGCACAACTTTGGTACAAGCGGATCGAATATTTTCTTGGAGAGCTCACGATTCATGTTTCATGTTTCTATCGCAGGATTCACTGCTTCAAGCATTTCCAAGGCAAAATTAACAACTAAACTTTTGGTCGGCTAACGAGACGACTCACGTTTCACTGAGCGCATTTAGCACCTGGCCTTCTTCAAGCTCTACTGACCAACGGTTTTTTGATGGCCAATGAAAATTAATAACCAGCCCACCCACCTCTTCCTCCCTTCCCTCCTCCTCCTCTTGCTCCTGTTCCATCACTTCTCCGTCCTCCATCCGCTCATCCTCTGTGAAGAGGTGCTTGCGAAGCTGGAATTACCCATTTGAAAATTTCAGGCATTTTCGGAAATTAAGACTTCTTTGAAATTCGTGTGCAATTATACTGTCTTCTCTCACAATAGTGGGGTATTTTCGAACATTTTATCATCTCAAACATCGAAATTCGACGCTTCCTAATGCATTTCATACACCTTCGAAATGATTTTCGAAAATCACGCTCCTGTGAGGTCACAACTCCGCATCGGAAGCTCGGCATTTCCTCATTAGGCAAACATGCCAACCCGTGCGATGTTTGCCCTCATTATGGCAAGCGAATCAGGACAGAGAGGTTAGAGGACGTGGGAAATGAGGAGAGCAATCTCTTCATCTGGCATCCTCATTAACGCACCGGAAATGCATGCGGGATGTGGCAAAACGCACTGAGCGATCACTCGTCCTCGCATTACATTTGTATAAATTACATTAAATCACCGCATTAGCCTAATCGCGGAATGGATGTTTCAGGCGCCGATTAACCAGTACACTTCCTCGCCAATGTAATTGAATGGCTATAAAGTAGAGGGAAAAATTACTGCCCTTTTGCACGTTCTCAACACGTTTGCAACACAGATGAAATCATTACTGTAGTAGAGAAAGCAGGTGTAGACTCTACTCATTCTTGACTCTCTATCGTTTCACTGACCACTGAAAGAGTGTGTAAAATCAGGAGAGTGACTAAATTTGATTTTCCGAACTCAAAAAAATGACGACAGACTAGACTGCAGCACTAAACAGCAAGTGCACAAGGCAGAGAAAGTCACGTCTACAGTCACGTCCTCACATGGCGAAAAACGCCAAACAGTGGGCGAAAAAAATGAATGTTTCAGCGCAAGATTCATGTTTCACGCTAATCTCATAAACAGATCGAGGATGGGCTGCAGCATAGGTGTCCAAGCCGGCGGCGTGCGCAGTGAAGGGCATGCCCTTCACTGCGCACCCCATGAACCCCTATTCATGGTTCGAAAATTGGGGCCATACCCGTCGCGTCTCGAGTGCATGGACTCTTGAAGGGCGTGACTCGACGAGTACCCGTGCGCCCGCTCAGGGCGCCTCAAATTGTGCTCGCCCAAGTCGCTGCCTTCAAGAGTCGATGCGCTCGAGACGCGACGGGTATGGCCCCTGATTTTTGGCCCATGACCCCCTATTCATGGGGTGCGCAGTGACGGGCATAATTTCATGCCCGTCACTGCGCAAAAAGGTCACTCGCCGCCAGCCCTGGACAGGTATGGGCTGCAGTAATGCCTTGTTTGTTGTTGGTGCTTGATAGTGAATTCATTAATGAAAAAACAGATCTGCAAAACGCAAAGCTTAGATCATACTTTTTTTTTACTTTTGAGTTTCAGGATCAGCTCTTTATTGCGGAGCATCTCTAGCTCCAGTATGAATAGCTTCACTATCCAAAAAATACAAATACCCACAAACCAACTCTATCAGTTCGTACTAACTGGAATCACCACTCATGTTGTTCAACTTTTCTGTTTCAGGATCACAACTTCAGCTCAGTGAGTGCCTCAAGCGCTAGTAATCGAGTGGCGTTCGTTTAAAAAAACACACAAAAAAGATCGCAAACCATCTCGATCAGTTCCTCCACCCTCCCTTCCTCCTCCTTCATCTTTCCCTCCTCGCCCTCCTCCAGACCCCATCCCTCCATCCCACTCACACAATTTCATTGAAATTTAAGTTTCACGATTTCCACATAACCAAGCAGTACCTCCAGCGCTAGTGCTTGGTAGATGATGAATGCAAAAAAGGTATACAACAGTAGCTTTGAAAACACACCATCTCGATCAGTTCATCCACCCTCCCTTCCTCCTCCTTCATCTCTCCCTCCTCGCCCTCCTCCAGACCCCATCCCCCCATCCCATTTAAGATCTGTGTTTCACGATTCCCCCATAAACAGGAAGCACCCCCAGTACTAGTGCATGGTGCTTTCCTAATCGAAAAACAAAATTAGCATAAAATGGTAGTGTAGAAGACAAACCATCTCGATCAGTTCATCCACCCTCCCCTCTTCCTCCTTCATCTCTCCCTCCTCGCCCTCCTCCAGACCCCATCCCTCCATCCAGCCCCTCCCGATCAAGTTTTAGGTTTCACGCTCCCCTCTTGACCACTGTGTCTCTTCAGAACTAGTATAATCATGTTTTTCTGTACTAAAATAATCAATCAACGAACCATCTTGATCAGTTCATCCACCCTCCTTCCTCCTCCTTCATCTCTCCCTCCTCGCCCTTCTCCAGGCCCCATCCCTCCATCCAGCCAATCCCAATCAAGTTTTACGCTTCATAATATTACCTTCCGCACAAAATAGATTCTTTAGAGCTAATATTCGAGTACAATAGATTACAAAGACTCAATGTCACGAACCATCTCGATCAGGTCATCCACCCTCCCTTCCTCCTCCTTCATCTCTCCCTCCTCGCCCTCCACCAGACCCCATCCCTCCATCCAGCCAATCGCCGACTCCATCTGACCGTGCAGCCACTCGTTCCTGGAATAAACTTCATTAGTTAAGTAATTAAAATAAATAAATATATAATTCGGAGACGATCAAGGATCCATTGACTAGTGCAGTTCTCAGGAGTTTACAGAAAAAGTGCGCGCTAAATCCGCAGGCTGAATTTTATCACTTCAAATCCACGAGCAACGATAGTATTGCATACTTAAAGCTCTTGGGAATATACACAGAGTGCGCAAGCGAAACTCGTCAGGACAAATTACTACGTCTCCACTAACGTAAAAATACCCCAGCACAGCTTTGTCATGCGTGAGAATCACACGGAATGCGGAAGTGAATATCGCACCAAAACACAGCAGTTCAAAACACGCGCATTTGTTGATCAGCAAGCACAAGTCTGACTGGCCTGGGATGGAGGAAATATTTTGTAGTCGTTGCCATGAGCAACATGCTCTCAAATAAAAAATGAAACAATTGGAATATTGAATCAATTGATACGAAGGAGCCACACTGACCATCGAAAGATTCATTCCACCGGGAACCTATCCGATTGGTGCAAGCCGAACCTGCCTGCATAATTTACCACTACGATTTTGCAGGACCGCTATGCTCGCTGATCCTACCATACATCACCACGTTGCACCTGGTTCCTAGGATCACATCGAGGGTAAAAACAGCTTGACGCTGCACAGCAGGTGTATGCTGAGGTCGCTTGCAGCAGGCTGCAAGCGAAACTGTCACAGGCCAGATAAAGCGAGATAGCATGCGAACCTGAGAGATCGAGACCGTCTGACAGGATTCAGGAGATGCAAGCGAGACTGGCTACGATTTGTTCCATATTTCACTGTTATGATGGCCCGCCCGGTTAGTGTAGTGGTTGTGCTCTCTGAGTACCAATCACGAGGACGCTGGTTCGACTCCCGGGCGGTGCAGATCCACCCAAAACCAAGGGGGTTAAGAAATGTTGGTAGTGTTTCGAACACGACAAACAAAAAGTCCCTCCGGAAACGGTATCGTCAGCGCCAGGCCACTGGAAACAGGCTAGGTCCCGC
>LS512848.1:223275-261439 GCA_900490845.1 Pristionchus japonicus | reverse complement strand
TTCAATAAAATACTTACGACCACACCTCAGCAGAAAATTTGCAGCGAATGAGTCTAGAGAAACCTGTACTCATACACCACATGACCTTATTCTCCTATGGTTTACCTATCCACCGCTCCCGACCGTAGGTCTCTATCTTCATTTTCAAGAAAGTTATGACGATGTGAAATTTGTTGCTAAACTTTTGAACGGTACTGTACAATAAGGAAACAACGTGAAGAAGGATCAAAGTTACACCACTACTAGCGAAGCTGCATCAACTATCCATACTAGTCACGAATGAGGTGTGCGGAACTACCTCGAAAAATTGGAAATTTTTATGCCGAGTCTTGTTAGTGATAACGAACGTATGACGAATCAACATCCCTTGTACCTCCAATGCAACACAAAGAATTCCGAGAGGCACACTATTTCCGAGAGGCAGAGGCACACTCCTCCGAGAGGCACACTATTTTTTTATCGAAAAATACAAGCGTTTGGCCACATTATCATCACTCCTCCCTTCCGCAAAGACAAATCATGCGCACGCAGAGCAAAACCAACAGGGTCTTTAGACCTTTCCTGATTGGTTAATTTTGTAGCTGTATGGAGAAGATTAATCGCCAGGATTCAACCAGCAGTAATTACTCCTTGCCCTAAAACAGAGAGTCACCAGGGAATTTTATCCACCTAAAACCATCAAGAGTACAGCCCGAGTTACAAGTTAAAGAAAGGAAATCCACGCACCTGCTTGAGGTACACGCTCTTGCCGCAGGCGTTCGGGCCCGTGAAGATCTTCACCTTCGTCGCATCGCCGCCAGAACTGGAAAATATTAGATTTTAGCTGAACAATAAAGAAGGAATCGAACTGGAAAAGATTTAGTTGCACTGAAGAATCAAGAAGAGATCAAACTCTTCATTCTCTTTAGATAGTGATCTACCCGTGAGGCGCCAAATGCCCAGTGTACATTATTCGTAATTGACATTCGTCAAATCACCGCCAGAGCTAAAGATATTTTAAATTTAGCAGAATCAACGAGACGGAATCGAATTCGTCGTTCTTGTCGGGAATTGATCTAATCGTGACGCGCCAAAATCACAAGCTGTGAAAGCATGGAAAGCATGAATAATGTTTTAACGTTCGTCGAGTCGCCGCCCGAACTGGAACAGATTGCCAATGAGAAATAAGACACAAGGAAATTATTGGCCACGTAGACCGTATTTCTGCCTTAATGTACTTCTGAAGCGATATTAAACCATGTACATACTTTTGATGCGGCACCACAACTTGTATGTCCACAAGCGACAGAAACGTATGGCGATTACTATGATTTGGACATTTCTTTTTTGATAAACCGAAACCCGAACAATACTGCTGCACTTGGTGAGTTCATAAAGATATTGCGCCCAAGAAACACAGAACTATCGTGTAATACATAGAGCGTTCATCTATTTCGATCACCATGGCTAAGATCCGATCAATAACTATCCAATTGTTTTCGAAACTCCACCCACTCAATCGGGTTCGCCTGGAAGTGCGAGGCGACGGTGAGTTGCGCGAGCGGGTGGACGACGCTGAAAATGAAGCAGATTTATTGAGCTGATTTAGGAAGTTTATTTCCAGCAAAAGCACTCGCATTATTGGCATACCTAATGAATTCATGAAGATATTGCACGCGTGAAGCCTATGAATCACAAGTGGTTATCCTACTCAACCCTACCGTACCCGTTCGATGCCCCTCGATCTTCCCTTTCTAGTACCTTCCTGACTACCGTGTCCCATCACCAAAAACTACCGTACTCCTAATCAATAACTACCGTACCCGTTCGCCTTGATCACCGCTTCCTCGACGATCGTCGGTCGGCACCAGCCGAACATGTTGGCCGTCGTGGCGAGCGAGAGGCAACTGAAAAGATCAAAGAACAATCGCTCAATCTGTCAGAAACAAAAAGCTCTAATCCGAAATACGAGGATTGACCGGTTGCCCAAAGACTATTACACCTGCTCTGCTCCACCCGCATTAGTCAACGCTGCGGAGCACCGAACTTCCGTGGTGAACTCAAGGTCTGGATAACTATGTGTGGCTAAAGAGCTAATCAAGATATTGAATGCAAGCAAATTCATATTCATCTATACATCCGTCGGGACACAACATCACCGGTCCAGCACCATTATGCGTGCGGCGTAAATGAAAAAGCCGGTATTTTTGAACGTCTCCTAATTCTACAACACATCCACGTTGACAGTGCACCAGACACTTGTCAACCCTGTGGAACACCTAATCTCCATGGGTCTTCTCATACCAGAATTGACAATTTTTGATAGAAAAACAGAAGAATCTAGCGACTATGAGTGAATTAGCTGTAATCTATACACTCTCAGCATCGCAATTTCAGTAGGCCAAAAAAGAAGACAAACCAATCGATCACAGCCGCCGCCCTCACACAGGTCATGATCACGCGCGAGCGAGAGATGAGCAGTTTTCAACATATTACGTGTCAATCACTACTCATTCCCACGACTTCTACACTAGGCAACCCTGCGGAGCACCGAATTGTCAAGGTCATTCTAACACAATTTTTTTTGTTTTTGATCGAGAAACAGGAGACTCGAGCGGATATCACTAAATGTGCCGCGATCTATACACTCCTTGTAGCAAAATTTCAGCAGGTCCAAAATGCAGACTCACCAATCAATGACTGCCGCCGCCCTCACACACGTCATGATCACGCGCGAGCGAGAGATGAGCAGGCGCTCGAGTCTGGAGAGGAACTTTTCCACCATTTTATTTCGCTATTTTAATTTCAGTCCTTCAGAAACACCCAACCGAAAAATAACAGATATCATCACTAATAATTTTGCGAGAACGAATCCAAAAGGATCATTAGCGTTTTCCATTTCCCCCTTGACTAGTACAGATTGTGAAACACGAAACCGTGACGAATAATCCAAATCGTGCACATCACTACCCGTCTACCTCTGTCGACAATCTTCTACTGTACCTAATCCATCGGGCCTCGATCGAGATTCCTACCGTACCACATCAATCGAATCGCGTCCCATTCACCGCATGAATCGAAGATCCTACCGTGATCGACGTCTCTTGATCGATAATCTGCATTTTCTCATCCCATCTACCACCTCTATGAATCGATAATCTACTCTCTATAGATGGATACCGTAACCCCTCAAACTTTCGTATACCTCAACATGATCGTCGTCTCGCGATCGATAAACTGCATTTTCACGTAGCCAATCTCCTCGTCCAACCGGCATCATCATATCCCCATCTACCTTATTTCAATCGATACTGATACCGTACCCTATCAATCGATAATCCTACCGTAGCATAATGGTCGTCTCCCGATCGATATTCGTCGCCGATCTCTTCGTCTAATCTTTCAATCATCCTACCGTACCTCACCCTCCTCATCAATCGATAATCGTACCGCACCCACAGATTACCTCAGCATAATCGTCGTCTCTCGATCGATAATCTGCATTTTCACGTCGCAAATCTCCTCGTCCAACCGGCATCATCATATCCCCATCTACCTTATTTCAATCGATACTGATACCGTACCCCATCAATCGATAATCATACCGTAGCATGATCGTTGTCTCTCGATCGATAATCTGCATTTTCACATCCCATTTAAAACTCTATCAATCGATAATCTACCCTCTATAGATGGATACCGTAACCCCTCAAACTACCGTATACCTCAGCATAATCGTCGTTTCTCGATCGATAATCTGCATCTTGACATCTCCGATTTCCTCGTCTAGCCGGCGCATCATCGCGCTCTTCACGTGCAGACTGTTGCCGTCCTCGTACAGGAACTCGAGACTGCGAAAGGATGTTTTTGTTGTTATTGTTAGGCTTGTTATTGTTATTGAAAATTTGACGATCGATAATATTGTTTTCACAGGGAACGAACAATCATGCACTGAATACTGAAGGCGACATTGGAATATGAGCAAGCAGTGAAGCACAAAACTTACAGAGCAAAAACAGGTATTTCTGCCATATTTTAGCCTAATCGTTAAGGTTTCACCATGATCATATTAGCATGTATGTCAGAACCGAAACAGTTACTTCGCGAGACGGTTTCCAAAAAATATTAAATTCATAACATTTCGAAAAAGAGCCCCTAGAGTATTCAATCTGCAGGACCCTTACAGTACTGCAATCTCTACCGTAACCCTCTCTACCGTACTCACTCATCATAGCCCTCGTAGTCGAAATTGACCGGCAGCTGCAGCAGGTATCCCACCATCGGCACGTAGCCGACAGCACAGGAGGAGGGAGAGCCGAGACGGGCTGCCTGCGAAGAGAGGATTACGAGAAGATTATGGTAGAGAGGCGTAGAGTAGGGTACGGTGAGCACAGGAATTTAGAATTGTTATCTACCAGGGAACACGGTTAAAGTCATACAAAAGAATTGTACCAAAGCTACATGATTAGTTTCGGTTTCACCGCACGCACATCAGGTGGGTATCGCATGGAACGCAATTACTTTGAAGGAGATGAGCTTAAAACGAGTTCTCTGTAAGAACGGGAGAGGGGTGGCACAATGCTTCAAAATGGTCGGATTGAGCTCAAATTTGAAATGGGAGGTCCCTATGGCTCGTCCATGCATTCTACAACTTTGCATGACGATCATGCATGGTTCAAGCAAATTTTTTGTCTTTCAAGATACCCCCTCATGAGGCCCATCATTCGATAGAGCATCAAAAGTTATGCCTACAGTTCGATTTTCATCCATTTTGAACAAAAGGGAGTCGAGAAACACGACAATATGTGAATATTTCCATGCTTTTGCATGGTTTTCGATTTTTAAAACCATCAAGATCTCATTTCTACATCGAGTTCGTGTACTCAATCAATGCATTGAGCAATTCTCTATCGAATAGGCATTTTCAACATATTTATATCGAGCACCAATGTTGGCAAACAAGCGATAATCGAGCATGCAACCTGGACTCGGGTTCGATTCCGACTCCCTACACAAGCTTTTGCCAACTCGCCAAAGCCAAAATAACTTCAGAACATATTGTGAGTGATTTATTGTTGAAGAATCGTCGTTTGGGGCTAAATAGAACTTGGCAAAAGCTTGTGCAGGGAGGCGGAATCGAACCCGAGTCCAGGTTGCATGCTCGATTATCGCTTGTTTAACAACATTGGTGCTCGATATAAATATGTTGAAAATGCCTATTCGATAGAGAATTGCTCAACGCATTGAAAGAGCACAAGAACTCTATGTAGAAATGAGATCTTGATGGTTTTAAAAATCGAAAACCATGAAAAAGCATGGAAATATTCACATATTGTCATGTTTCTCGACTCCCTTTTGTCCAAAATGGATGAAAATCGACCTGTAGGCATAACTTTTGATGCTCTATCGTATGAGGGGTCACATGACGGGGTATCTTGAAAGACAACAATTTTGCATGAACCATGCATGATCGTCATACAAAGTTGTAGAATGCATGGACGAGCGATAGAGACCTCCCATTTCAAATTTGAGCTCAATCCGACCAGTTTAAAGCATTGTGCCACCCTCTCTAGAAGGTCGTCCCGTTCTTACAGAGAACTCGTTTTAAAAACAAATAACCGTTTCGATTCCACATATCATGTTTGATATTAGATCGCGACCAGCTTCGTGATAAAAAACTATTTGACTTTGGGCATCACTGTGATCCTATCAGCAGAGCATTCACTCAGACGCCGATTTTCTTGCAGCTATTTAATTTCCAAAAATCAATAACTCTCACCTCCGTCTTGGCGGCGCGCGTCAGATTTCCTAGTTTCCCGACAAACAGATTTCGACGACAAAAACGACAAACGACAAGATAAATGCAGACAAATGCAAATGACAAAGACAAATGCAAGATTTGTTTCGGTTTCACTGCGCGCATATCTATTCGAATTTATAATGGAAGCCGATTTCTCATCGCCATAAAGAAGATATTAAAAAAAAACAATTTAAAGTATAGCAAAATCACCTCTGTCTTAACAGCGCGCGTCAGACTGTCCTGCAACAAGACTGATTTCCGTTTCAATGTGCGCATATCAATCTAGGAATTTCAAGAATGCTGATTATAGTGAGATTCCAATTCCAAAAGAAACCACCCCCAGCTTCGCAGATCGAACAAAGGATATAGTGGCAAGGTTTGTTGCGGATTCACTAGAAGACTATCACCATCGACTTCAGGTCGGGAATGATTTATCCAAGTAATGCAGAATACACACCTCCGTCTTCGCCGCGCGCTTCAGACTGCCTGACAACTTTATAGAAATTCCAGACAAAAAAGTTAAGCGATATCTTTTTTTTTTTGGTTTCGTTGTTAGTACATGAGCTTCACATTCAGAGAACTATTAATTTTGACGACGCATATTAATAAATAAAAATACCTCCATCTTCGCGGCGCGCGTCAGGCTGTCCGACAACAAGATGCTTTCGGTTTCATTGCGATCATATTAGTTTTAGAATTCAGTTTAATGCCAATCTCAACATGGAATTCCCGATAAACACATTATACAAAATCCGAGTATGTTTGGTGTTTCACTGTGTTCCTATTAGCCGATGATTCACTCGGAAGCCGATATTTTGCAGCGTTTCATTTCTAAAAAAAAATACCCCACCTCCGTCTGCGGCGTAGGCTGTCCGCCAACTTTCAAGAGTTTCCGACGAAAAGGTGACAAAAGTACAAGATATGTTTCGGTTTCACTGTGTACATAAGGGTCCTCAGTCTAGACGAATGACAATTTTATCTGTATATATCTTTTGGAAAACGCAAAAACGCACCTCCGTCTTGGAATGCGCGCGTCAAGCTCTCCGGCAACAAGCCTGATACCTGTTCCATTGCGAGCATACAGTTTCAATGCTAGTTTAATGCCAATCACATCAGCTACCTCGGTACAAAAAACATTTCCCAAAATCCGCATATGCTTGGTGTTTCACTGTCAGCCTATCAGCAGATTATTCACTTGGGCGCCGATATGTTGAGGTTCCTTCTCAAAAATCAATAACCCCACCTCCGTCTTGGCGGCGCGCGTCAGGCTGTCCGGCAGGGAGCGGTACGTCTCCTTCACTGGAAATAAGGAAAGAGATTATGGTATCGATTGGTTGCGGTATATCTATCGCGTAGAGGTTACGGTATTCGAAAGTTCACAGTACCACAACCATACTACCCCGATCCGCGTCCAACCCGATCCTACTGTTTCGACTTGCTACGGTTCTACCGTACTCTAGCTAATCGATAATCTCTGATCCCCACTCACTTACTCTATCCAGCTACGCGTCCACCCCGATCCTACTGTATCAACTATCTACGGTATCATTACCGTACTCCAGTTAATCGATTTTCCATGAACCCTGACCTCTCCCGATCATACTGTATCAACTATCTACGGTCACTACCGTACTCCAGCTAATCGATAATCCCTGATCCCTGATCTCCCTGACTCACTCACATCCAGCTCCGCGTCCAGTCCGATCCTACTGTGTCAACTAGCTACGGTATCATTACCGTACTCCAACTAATCGATAATCCCTGATCTCCACTTACTCGCGTCCAGTTCAGCGTCCAGCCCGATCCGCACGACCATCCGGTTCTCGACGCGTGATTCATCGTAGTCAATCTGAGGGAGAGGGGAATCGAAATTCGAGGGTACGGTATGCGAAAATCAATAAATAATCAAAAACTGAAATGAATGGAGGTAAATAAATCATTGGTTTTGTATCCAGGAGGAATACGAGCAGCCATCGAATTGCAAAAATTATCGGCCTTATCCCTGAACTGTGTAGCACGATTACGAAACAACCAGTTTCGTTGCAATGCCAACCATAGATTTTTCACAATTCAACTGCTTCAATGTAATGTCCATTCGTAATAATATCCAATGGGCCGATCGTTAACCTACAATATTCTACCGTACCAGCGCCTCCATGATCGTCTTGACCTCCTCCAATCAATAATACTACCGTACCCCAGCTAATCAATAATCTCTGCCGTACCAGTGCCTCCCTGTTCGTTTTGACCTCCTCCAATCGATAATCTACCGTACCCACCAAATCAATATTCCAACCGTACCAGTGCCTCCATGATCCTCGTGCACTACAGTAACCCAGCCACTCGATATTCTACCGTACCCCACCCAATCAATAATCTCTACCGTACCAATGCCTCCATGATCGTCTTGACCTCCTACAGTCGATAATCTGCACTACACAATCGATAATCCTACAGTACCCCAACCTAATCGATGATCTACCGTACCCTACTCAATAAATAATCCTACCGTACCAGTGCCTCCATGATCGTCTTGACCTCCTCCAATCGATCGTCGAAGAACGGCTTGAACTCGCCCATGATCTTCAGACGGAATCTTCAATTTTTGAAATGCATTATTGATGCTTCATATGCTAGTTGTATCGTTAGAGCCGATTGTAAATTCTAATAGAAGGTGTAGCTCGCAACTAACAACTAAATTCTTTCCGTTCAAAGAGGCGAGAGAGCACGGGAAAGCGAGAGAGTCTCCCCCAAACATCGACAACATCTTCCCTCTACTCACCTGCCCGAGTGCAGGAGGTGGCCGAGCTCGCGCAGGTGGTGCACGGACTGGAATGAGAGGGATTAGACGGAATATTTGGTTTAATTAACAATTGTTTTTTCAAAACAAACAAAAACAACCACAACGAATTTTTCCACCCACCGAGTGCAGCCCGATCCAGTCGTTGATCTTCATGCTCGACGACCGCAGCCGCTTCATCGTCGTCTGCATTTAATAATTCAATTTAATTTAATTTATATCTTAGTATTTATTATTGTAATTTTATTTATTTTCGTAATTATGATTTATCATTTACTCATTGCGAGACACCGATTGGTAAATACAGCCGCTTCATCGTCGTCTGTAATTAATGATTAAATTAAATTGATTTCTTATATTTATAAATTATCTATTTATTATTTGCCCATTGTGAGATCATCGTCGTCTGCAATTATTGATCTAGCACTCGACTTGCATTTTCGTATTTCGGAATGATATTTTTTTCGATAATCAATGCTAAAGTCAATCGCTTCATCGTCGTTTGCAAATGAGATTGACGAAACATTCTAAGATTTAACTCTCAATATCCTGTTTCATATCATTTCATAAAGGCACAAAGGCGAGCGAGCATTGATCCTCCGCAGATGGCATTCACAATTGCGAAATCACAAATTTTTTCCATACTTCCATGCTTGCGCATTTTCAACCCCGTGCTTCAGTCACCCGGCAGGTTATTGTTCCCCATCGCCTATACCTCCCGCAAATTTTCGTTGTCAACGATTCCTTCACCTTCTACATTCCCCTAAAATTTTTCCACATCCCCAAATAATGCTCACCTTGAGACTCCTCACTGGCTTGAGCACCCTCTGCAGGTACACGACGATGTCCTTGTTCTCGTCGTTGGCGAGGAATCCGACGGCGTCTAATCTATTCTGGTGCGTCCTACCCACCAATTTACCCTACTCGTGTACCAGTCACCCGTAGGTTCCCCGTTTCCTCGTGTCCACACATTCCAGCGCCTTCCGTTGCCAACAATCAGATGAACGTATTCGCGGCAAAAAATGTAAGCAAAACGCTTTAAGTTCATAAATATCTCCTTTAGCGCTTGAATGCAACCCTATTCGACTCGTTTCTCGCATTAAGACTCCTCACTGGCTTCAGAACCCTCTGCAGGTACACCACAATGTCCTTGTTCTCGTCGTTGGCGACACCACTGATTTCAGCGCCCCTGCGGCTTCTCGTTCCCTCATGCCTAGTTATCCATCAACTCTCGTTGTTAACAATAATGCGGATCGTTCTGAGCCAAAAAATAATAAAACGACCATCCGCGCATCAGTATCTCATCTAGCGCTTGAATGCAACCCTATTAGACTCATTCCTCACCTTGAGACTCCTCACTGGCTTCAGCACCCTCTGCAGGTACAGCACAATGTCCTTGTTCTCATCATCATACCCCTACCACTCTCAAACCGACCAGTCGATTTCTCGTTCCCCAGCGCTTTTACATGCTCATAGTTGGCGTTCCTAACAATTTTGTGGTCTTTGGTTCAACAAACACTCTACAATCGGTTCATTCCTCACCTTGAGACTCCTCACTGGCTTGAGCACCCTCTGCAGGTACACCACAATGTCCTTGTTCTCGTCGTTGGCGAGGAATCCGACGGCGTCCAGTCGATTCTGGAGAGTGGCCATCTCGCGGGTCGGCCGCTCGAACCACTTCCTGGAAGGGGGGTCATTGTAATCTGACATAATACGAGCTCATTACTGTCTTCATTTGAATCTGATGGGCTTTATCGTACGAAAGAAGCCAATAACTCCCTGGTCACCAACTTTCGCAAGTATACATACTCTCCTTCCCGCCTCTTCTCTCCGTAGCATCGGTGTTCAATTCCCAATCGCAAATTCATTCACAATTGATTGAGGTTTCACAGTGGGCTAATGTTCCTCACATTTAACAGAACATAACAACAGCTAGGCCTCTGGTATTCTACCGAAATTAATATAATCGCCATCTATCGATCGATAATTCTCTCCAAGCCCCGCCCCCTCCCTCCCCTCACCTCAGCATCCTCTTGCCCGGCGCACTCCTGCACCGGCAGCAGATGCCGAACATCTAGCTCATTTCAGGATTGATTGAGGTTTCACAGTGTGCTGATGTGTCTCACGTTCAGCAGAACATAATGTCAGCCCATCGCGCGTTTCCTACCAAAAAAAAACAAACACATTAACCGTCTTTCGATAAAAAATCATCGCCAAGCCCCTTGGCTTCACAGTGTGCTAATGAACGTGCATCACAATAAAGGGAGGCCAATATCATGATGGCTGTTCTTATCAACAATCAACCTAATCACCTTCTCTCTCCTCTCACCTCAGCATCCTCTTGCCCGGCGCACTCCTGCAGCGGCAGCAGATGCCGAACAGCGAGAAGCGGTCCTTGTTGATCAACTGAAGAGCTTATTTTTAAAATATATTTTTATTGATTTGTTATTTTTTAAATATCGTCTTTAGTAAAAGTAGAATGAAAGCGATCCTGGTTGATCAACTGGAAAGGAGAAAAGACTTTTTGCGATAGGCTTGTTTTTTTTTGTGTAGCTGCTATGACGCCAGGATCGACTTGGCAGTCCACTCACTATTTTACCACAACCCTGAAACGCGAAACATATAATTTAAATTTTCGAAGCGGGACTGCACAACTTATCGGCTTGGATAGAAAGGTTTCATATTTAAGCTAACGATGAAACACAAGTTCTTCTAATAACGCATTCAATCCGAACGCCACCACCGCATCCAACTCCACTCAACGACGGGTCGACTACCATAATCTCTCGCTACCGTATCCTACCGTACCTTAGCATGCTCCACATTCCTCACAGTCGTATCCGTGCCCGGGTCGACTACCGTATCCACCATAATACATTTTACGCTACAGTACCCAACCGTACCTTCGCATGCTCCACATTCCTCACGGTCGTATCCGTGCCCGGGTCGACTACCGTACCCTACCGTACTCATTGGCTACCATATCCTACCGTACCTTCGCATGCTCCACATTCCTCACGGTCGTGTCCGTGCCCGGGTCGACTACCATAGTCTACCGTACTCATTGGCTACCGTATCCTACCGTACCTTGGCAGGCTCCACATTCCTCACGGTCGTGCCCGTGCCCGGGACTACTTCAACCTCTGACTACCGTATATTACCGTAACCCGTAACATATCCAGTGAGGAGCGATGTCCCAACGTTGGGGTGTACCCGCGACGGCGCGGGTACAGCGGTTTTAGCGAGAAAGCACGCTCTAGACACGCCGGGTGATAGACCGCGGGGAGAGGCGCTTTCGCGGGTACAAAATTTCGCGTGTACCCGCGAAAGTTGGGGGAGAGCGCTCATCACTGAACATATCCCTCGTTACCGTATCCTACCGTAACATACTTCTCGTTACAGTACCCTACCGTACCTTCGCATGCTCCACATTCCTCACGGTCGTGTCCGTGCCCGGGTCGACAGCGAAGATGCCCAGTGCGCGGAACGTCATCCCGTCCATCTCCACCATCTCCTGTCTGGAATTATATCGTATCCCCAAGCAATCAATCGATCAACTAATAAATCAATCAATAAATAAAGCAGTACCACACCATATCAATGTCACCCATCTCCACCATCTCCTGTCTGGAATTATAGACTTTATCTACCGTATCCTCGCCGTTACCGTATCCATATTCAATCAATAAATCGATGCTATAATCCCGCTCACACCATCTCCTGTCTGGAAATATGAAAGATCAATTACGGTATCCCCAATCAATCAATCAATCAATCAATACCATAGTCCCACTCACAACATCTCCTTTATGAGATCATGATGATTCCTCTAACCGCGTTCAATGATTACTTGTGCCGAATAAAATTGTGATGTTAGTTTTTTTATCCCCTAGAAGCCCATTCGGAATCGCAAAATAAAGTGTACTCTATTTTTCGGACCCTTTCGGAAACAGTGAACTTCCCATGGGATATTAACACTATTTTCAAACCAAACTATCCTTTCAGGCATTGTTAAAGAATTTGTTGAAAGAGCTTCAGCGCATTGTGAAACATAAACCTCCCACCCTAAAAGGCAAAGAACTCGCCTAGCGTATGACTTCAACTGTACATTAGTCAATCCATACCGTAATCACCGTACTCACACAGGCATGGTCTTGATCGCGGTTACGGGCGTCCGGCAGCAGGAACTCCACTACCGTACTCCTATCTTCTCAATCAATAATCGATCGACAACCGTAATATAATCAATATCTTCTGTATCCCAAAGCAATCGATACCGTAATCTACCGTACTCACACGAGCATTGTCTTGATCGGGGTCACGGGTGTCCTCGCCGTCGGCAGTAGGAATTCCACTACCGTACTCTTATGCATCTACCGTACCCCTATACTCTCAATCAATAATCGGCTACCGTATCATTGAAGTTAAAAAGTTTGTCATACACCACGAAATATAACGTTCCGAACGCGACTAGGGAGGTTTTTGAAATGGCAGAACTCGAACTACACCACCGTCGTTTTCACACGTTCTTTTTTTTATATTTTTCTAATTTATAATGTGCTCACATACGATAGAAGCACCAGCGGAGACGAAGTAAACATAGAGTTAACCTAAATTCGTACTTTTAAATGCTGCCACGCACTTTCTCAAAGTGAAGCCACGCCCCCTACATGAGTCGCACATTTTTCAGCGTACACAGTTGTGTGTCCGGAACGTTTTATTTCTATAATACCCCTTTCAATCAATATCGCACTCACACTGGCATGGTCTTGATCGCGGTCACAGACTACCGTACCCCAATACTCTCAATCAATAATCGGCTGCCGTACCCCATCAACCGCACCCTAATCAATCGATACCGTACTCACACGAGCATGGTCTTGATCGCGGTCACGGGCGTCCTCGCAGTCGGCAGCAGGAACTCCACTACCGTACCCAGATCCTCTCAATCAATACTCCGTTACTGTATACCAATCAGTATCTACCGTATCCCAAAACAATCGATACCGTAATCTACCGTACTCACACGAGCATGGTCTTAATCGCCGTCACTGGCGTCCTCGCCGTCGGCAGCAGGAACTCCACGCCGACGCGCGCGCTGTCCATGTGGTGCAGGAGGGCGCCGAGCGCGCGAACCTGATTCAGGGACGATTACGGTAAAGTTACGGTAGGCGAATATCGATCGTGCACAGTGCCACTGAAATAGCACTGTGCAGGACTGAAGTAGGCTTAAAAACGCGACGATGATTTGTGCTTCACCCATGCATCATTAGATCGGAGTTGCATCAACACTAATAGACGGCACGATTGTCTCTTCAAATCCACAAATCCCTATTACGATCGAAAACAAAATAAATAGGTCACTCAGCGATCAACTAAAAAAATGGTCCGATACCGTACCATGTTCATCGATCGTGACAACATGCATTTGGCTAAAGAAATAAGTCAGTTCTTGATGGACTACAGTACCCCACCATGTTCGTCGATCCTGTATCTCATTAGTCAGTCCGTGATCACCTACAGTAACCCACCATGTTCGTGGATCCGGTATCGATCCGGAACCGCGTGATGAGACCCGCCTCGCACTCGGACAGCGCCTCCGACTCGAACAGCTCGCCGATGCGCAGCAGCGCGCGGTCGCAGTCTGGAATACGGTAGGTGAGATTACGGTATATTGATTACCAGCCTGGTAGGGATACGGTAATGTTGTGGAGTGATATTAGGATTACGGTGTACCGATTATCGATTATCTAGAGATCAACGTCGGGGTATGGAAAACAGTCCGTCATTCAGTGTACGGTATTCGGATTATGGCTTATCAACAAACACTTCGTGCAGCAGGGCGTGATTGCACGCTGGAAGGGGTGATAAACGCAAAATGGCATTTGAGTTCGATTTCAGGATTCCACTTCAATCTCAATTTGTGCTTCACACATCGCACATATTCCCCGGATTGTCAAATAGATTGATTCGGTCCTACTGTCGATGCTAATACTCAACATTATCCACCCAAACAAACAGCTCACTGATCAGCTTCTCCAGCTTGACATCTATGGTTGCTGCATTTTCGTTTCCACTTCAAATATGATTTGCGCTTCACACAACAACTATTTGCTACTAATCCTGGCATAAACGATCTCATTCTGTCTTTAACTTGTAGAAAACAACAAAAGCGACTCACTGAACGTGCAGTTGCTCAGCTTCTGCAGCTCCGCAGCTATCGTCGGAGCTGCAGTCCTCTCGCCCTCCTCATCTTCGTCCTCATCGTCAGAGGGATTCGGATCCTGAAGTGATAGTGAAGAAGACGATTGATACAATACAGGGGAAACTTCGTTCTGAATCATTGTGACAATGGGCCACGAAAAAATAATTTCAGAGGAGCTTCAAGTTCGAATCAAAGCTGAAGTTCACAATCACTCGTTTACAATCGATTTATTGTTAACTACAGAAGCCAATTCATCTAAATATTCAAAAATTTCACGAATATCGCTTTCGCTGCTCGAGTTTCAGAAGGGCCACAACTCAGGAATTCGGCGAGAAAATCCAATATTATGGACAATGACAATTGAACTTTACAATTTTTTAAATGCAAAGAACCAAGAACCGCAAAACCGTCAAAAATTAAAATAATTATCAGAACTTTCATTCACT
The DNA here is from genome assembly GCA_900490845.1 of Pristionchus japonicus. Classification (NCBI taxonomy): domain Eukaryota; kingdom Metazoa; phylum Nematoda; class Chromadorea; order Rhabditida; family Neodiplogasteridae; genus Pristionchus; species Pristionchus japonicus. The sequence goes on along the minus strand of LS512848.1, from coordinate 246,209 downwards.
TTTGCGTTTCAGAGCAGTTACAAGTTTGTTAAATATCAACGCCAACAATGAGATTCTCATCTGAGTTATAGAAAAGTCAATCCAACATTCCACCAATGGATTAGTCGGTCTTTCGTAATTCGCGTTTCAGACACTGGAATAGCGTTAACTGCAACAATACTTTGGACCAAGCATTGGACCAAGCGGACAATTTAGAAACCTATACCACCCAAATTTCAAACATGCCCCACTGGTTATTCACTTTTCAAACTGGGCTCAAGTTTGGGAGCACGCCCACGCTAACAATCGGGTTATTCTTATCGTTCATACTTTGCAAAACTAATTCAACATTTCTGTTACGTGGAATGAAAAGGTGAGTCAGCCATTTGGTAATTGACCAAAGGTACTGTATCTACGAGAGCTTCATCGATTTATTAGGGATACTGTAGCTAAACTCCGCAAACTTCCTCATCCCTGCTCTGTCCTCGTATCGGCGCCTGCTGCGAGGATATCAGTGTCAGTTACCACCCCGTCGCGGTCCGACCATTTACTCTAGTCGCGCCGGGTCAGAGATAGCGGGGAATGGAGTAGAGTGGAAGGGGCGGAACTGGGAACGTACCTCCTCATCCCTGCTCTGCGCCCGTCGCTGTTGCTGTGGCTGCGAGGACATCGTCGAGTGGCGCGAGGATCTGCGATTGCATTTGAGATAGGTTTGCGTTTGAGGTAATGGAAGCATTGGCGTAAACAAGAACACCAGAACTATAGGTTGCCACTGCGACCTCAATCAACCATTGAACTCACACAACTTGCCGAACGGGTACCACACAACCAGACCCCATTCAAATAACTTCATAGTTTTTACACCTACCGAAGACAATGACTGCCGCGAATCAACCCGATGACACAATTCATGACTATAGACTATAGTTTAGAACTGCATCCTCAATCTACCATGAACTTTCGCAAATCCTCTCAAGCTAATCCATCCTACTCAAAAAACTGCCCTAATCAGCCTTGAAATAATGTGATTAAACCAATTAATAAATTCTCTAATTAACTAATTATCTATTCACCTGCTGAACTTGCTCGGCTGCTCGTTCACCCACTGCTGCACGGGCTCTTGCGTGGCGCCCGCAGCCTCCTCCGCTTCCTCAGACTTGTTCTGAATAATCAATCGATATTAAAATACCGTACTCAATCTCCCTCTAATCTACAGTGAATTATTGTTCCCCCTAACCTTCTCCACCTCCGCCGACTTGCACTGAAAAATCGATACTCGATCGATATTTACCGTATCTCATCTCGGAACATTCATCGCTGTTGACTGTGAGTTTCAGACAAGCTATTGAAGCGTAGGCGAAATTCGAAATAGATTTTTTCTGGCCTGGCTACTCAATAAACACAAACAGTGACCTGGAAATCTATATCAACCAATCATCACAGAGCTCCTCGTCAGGACGTAACTACAGTACCCCATATAAAATCAATAACTGACCTGCTCGCCGTCTCTCGCCACGGAGCAGGAGCGAGGAGGCAGGAAGGACTGAAATCGATTATCGATTAGTTCAAATGATGATCGGAAAAGAAAAAAAATCACTAGATCTAGGATTCACTCCATCAGGCGTTTGCACAACTGCAATCATGCCTTGCCCTCGGAGCAAAACACTTTGAAAATTAATAATTAACTTCCCCACCCTCTGATTCTCGGCCGTCTCTCCCTCATCTCTCTTCGTCGACTTGAGCGTCTCATTCATCGTGTGCACCCTCTCACTAACCCCTTCTGGTCTGCCCAATTCCAACTAGATTTACGTTTCACGCAAGTTTCTTAGCACTGGCCTATAGGGCCCAATAGTCACGTTTCCATGCTCTACCTAACTATTGCGATTTACCATTGGAACTGATTATTGATTGGGCCTACCCTCTTATTCATAATCGAACCCCGTACCACCTGATTCTCGGCCGTCTTTCCCTCGTCTCTCTTCGTCGAGTTGAGCGTCTCGTCCATTGTATGCGCCCTTTCTGGTCTACCCAATTCCAACCAGATCTACGTTCCTCACAGATTTGGGTTTCACACAAGTATCATAGCGCAGACCTATAGGGCTCAATAGTTCCTTTTCATACACTACCTAACTATTGTGATTTACCGTTGTAACAGATCATTGATTGGCCCTACTATCTGATTCATAACCGTACTCTCTGATTCTCTCCCACCTCTCCCTCGTCTCTCTTCGTCGAGTTGAGCGTCTCGTTCATCGTGTGCGTTCACTCACTAACACTTTATGGTCTACCCGATTCCAATCAGATTTACGTTTCACACAAGTTCCATTTGACATGCCTATAGGGCCCAATAGTCATATTTCCATAAACAATCTAACTATAGCGATTTACCATACCCCCGATGCATAACCAATACTCCTACCCTCTGATTCTCGACCGTCTCTCCCTCGTCTCTCTTCGTCGAGTTGAGCGTCTCGTCCATCGTGTGCGTGATGTCGTCGTCCTCCGCGATGGAGATGCCGCCTTGATTTAAGGTTAATTGCTTAATTAATTAGTCAATTAAACAACACAAAAATTTTGTATTTATTGTGAACGGTGATCTACTATGTATCAAAGTTTTTCAAGCAGTGATAAAGTAAAGTGATCAAGAAACCGCAAACAGACAAACTGACATGCTTTGGAGAAAAAAATGATCATATTACTCAACATCAATGATTACTGATCAAAGTTTGCCGAGCAAAGGTCAAGTATAGTGAACGTGAAGCCGCGAGCTCACATGCTTTGGAGAGGAAGTTGACCATGTTCACGTCCTGCGCGCAGTTGGTGAGGATTCGAGTCGGGTTTACTCGCTCGAGGACTGGAATTGTCCAATTAACTAATCAAAATCATTTAAAAATAAATTAGAAGGTACTAATTGGCCGACCTATCGAAAATGGTTACCGAATACCTGCCTGAATGAACTTTACATGTTAGTACTGGGAAAACTTTAGATGATGAGGGGAGAAACCAGTATATATTGACTTACTGTGCGAGAGCACGGGGAAGTGGCACTCCTCGGCGACATCGCGCACCAAGTGCACTGTGGTCTTCGTCTGAATTATCTTTATTAATTTATTATTCAAAAAAATAAAGATAAAAGGGCAATTCTTTACATTAGGCACCAGGAGACCGCGCTCGTGGGTTCCGAATAAGATAAAATGAGAATGGGGCTGGCTGTTCTATTACCATGGCGCCTAAAGTGAAGAAGTGTCAAAAGATAAATAAAAAATAAACGTATGAATAAAGTGAATAGATCAAGGTAGATCAAGCAAAATGCCCTCGAGAGCGGTGATTTTAGTTTTTTCGAACACGGTTTGAGTGATGAGTGAAAAATTGAGTTGGGAAAGAAAGAGTTGCTCGCCTCATTCAGGTCTCTCACCGGTCAGGAACACTAGAGAGCGTGCACAACGAGGAATCTACTCTTGCTTTCCACACTCAAACTATTATGAATAGATAGACGAACCTGATCGTACACGGCCGCGCCCACCATGCCTCCACTGTAGCACACGGAGAGGATGACGGAGGAGCGAGGCGGGTTCCACGCGCCGCCCTCCATGTCCTCTTCCAGCTCCTCCAAACGCTCCTGCAAGGCTCATGTTTCGAAATTTTATAAATTCAGGTCGTTTTTGATAGAGAAAACGCAAAACTAGCACGAAAAAGAGGTTAAACAATGAAAAATTAAGCTTGAATAATGTAACTGACCAGAACTCCCGACCGCTCCAGCACTGCACTCCGCTGGGTGAGCGAGTGACGAGAGCCACTCATGATCTGACGATAACGCACAATAAAAACAATTAATTCGTCAGTAAAACAGGAGAACGAGGACAAAGGCAAGCGAAATTTCGCGAAACAAAGACAATGTCTCATCAGTCGATACGGCAGTAGAGGATACTGTACTTGGCGCTGTGGGATAATTTCATTGTTGTTCATTATTGAGTTTTATTTTTAAATAGTTTATTCGTTTCTTTTCAATATAAATTCGTTTACACATTTTAATAAACGATCAATAATTCGATAATCACATCCTCGACAACTGCCTTCTCGCTGTTCTATCTTCGCTTCTCGGGCTATCGTCGAAACTCATGATCCGACGTTGAAACTCCTTGTAGCGTCGCACTGCAAGTTTGATAGTATTCTACACACCTATTACAGTTGGTTAAACGCTTGTCTCTCGGACAGATGAAGTGTATGCTAAAAATGAGCGTGTGGCCCGGTTTTCGAACTCACTCGAATCAGTCTGTGCCGAGCTCATCGTATTCGCCACACTGCGCATCGCTGGCTCCTGAACGGTTTATGCCATCAATCAATATCAACTCTACCGTACCTCATCATCGTAGAACTGTACATTGATTGTCTGCACATCAAGCGCCTTGGGAAGTTTATCATCTCTATTGGCAGGAGATGGATAGTAGGTCATCAGAGTGGGTTCGGGAGATTTTTTTCTCTGCAAGCAATATTAGCCGTCAACTAATCGATAAGCTACCGTACCTCCTCGGTGTATCCAATCAGGAAGTTTTTCTCAAGTAGGATGCAGGGAGCTTCAACCAATGCACTCCAAAAGAAAGCAGCGATGAACGAGAGTACGGTAATCGGCAGTCCGGACGAGAGCATCTGGAATACGGTATTTATCGATCGATTGACCATCTCGTTACGGTACTCACCGACTTCCACAAACTGACAAAGTGCGCCGAGCGGTCCATGCGATCGTAGAAGTAGTGAATGACGAACCTGCAGCGACGTTTCGCAATTCTCGATCCACACCACGCACTCACCAGTGCACCAGATAGGCGCAGAACGTGAGGCGTCCGAACGGCGCCCAGAAGTTGTGCTCGAGGAACGGCTTGATTGGTCCTGGAGGGATGATGAGATTACGATATTATCGATCGACTATCGATCGACTACCGTACCTGCGACATCCAGCTCACAGGCCAGAATGACCCATCCGACGGCAAGCGCCCAGCCAATCTTGCCGATGTGGAAGTAGGAAGCGCGCTCCAGAGCGGTTAGTTCGACGACACCTGAAGAGTACGGTAGCATTATGGGTACGGTAAGTAGATTACGGTAGGTTACTGTAAGAGACTACGGTTGGTTATCGTACCCCGGACGTTGTCGTACAGTCCGAAGATTATCGATGAGCAAATGGCGAACGATGCGGCCCAGCAAGTGATCGATACCGCCTGATAGAGGTGAGGTTACGGTAGACAGTGGAGTACGGTATTCAAGGTATGGTAGCTATTGTGAACTCACAGGGTTGAAATACCGCCTGATGTTTAGTTTCCCAATGCGAATGCGGAAGATGGTGTAGCCTGGAATGGGGCGAGAGGTGACGAAATGAATAATGAGCGTTTCCCCTTTTCCACCCTCTATGTGCTGAATATTGATGACTGATCCAAACGCACAATTTTTTAATGTTCAACTCTTACACTGCCTGGAATCGGTTCGAACCCTGTCGAACTATTTTCATAGAAACTGTGAAACTCATTTGAGCAACGAGTGGGATCCACTCTTGCCTTCAAACTTCGAGGTCAATTGGGCACTCAATAACCATCGACAGTTCAAATGATCAAAATTTAAGGTTTAAAGAGAAAAAGCAAAGTTCGGAGTTCAAAGATCGCCCACCCAGGAGTATGCCGATGAGGAACGGAGACAGGCGCGCCCACGGCTTGTTGTAGATGTACTTGTTGAAGTTCGGACTGAAGTTTCATGTTTCATTTACTGTTTCCATTTTTTCAGTTTTTCACGTTCCTTTCTTTAGGTGACCTATGTCACATAGACTATGCTGATCAGGAAACCATTTCAAACCGTGTATTGTCTTGTTTACCTATACAACGACTTTCATGCTCGTCGCTGTGAAAAGGCCGTAGTGAAAAAGCCTATCGACAACTGACTACCGTACCTATACAATGACTTCCTGGTCATACTAGTCGCTGGTAGATCATAGTGAAAAGTGAAGTAGAATCCGGCCGCAACGGAGAGTACGATGGCGAGAAGGGAGACGAGGAAACCGGCTAGACCTGTGGTTCGGAGTGATTAATTAGGGAAATAAACAAGTTTTTAAATAAAATTAGCTCCAAACTCTCGATGTTTTTCACTTATTGTTAGAGACAGGAAATAAGTGTGTTTTTTCAGACATCCTTGGTGAATTTATCTAATTTTGCTCTCTTCTCGCCATCGTTCTCTCAGTTTGCTGCCAGAATCTAATCGTCATGAAGTAGAATCCGGCAGCGACGCAGAGAACGATGGCCAGAAGGGAGACAAGGAAACCGGATAGGCCTGTGATTAATCTCGTTCTTGTTCTCTTGTTTCATTTTCAAGTGTGTTTCAGGGTCCAGTGATACAAGGACAGAATCGATACGCAATACTGCGTCCTCGAATTGCTGGTCTACATATAAGGCCGGTTGCGTAAGAATAAATCATGACCTGGAACAGTAAAATTTCGAAAATGTGCATAGAGAGGTTCTCGAGGGTGGTCATCACCATGGGCAACTTCATTTTGCACCAACTCGATCGGTGCAGCCGTGCTGCAACCATGCTGCAAACATGCTTTTGAACATATTTTTCGCATAACTTTTTTCCTAGTCGACCGATCGGGCTAAAAAATTTACAGCACATAGTTTAAAGCATTAGCAATACAACCATGAAATTTCTATTTGGTAAAACAATTTGCATATGCAAATTCAAAATTCGAATTCGAATACCAGGCGGAAGTGGAAGCTGATTTTAGCAGCGTTCGATGCGCCTTGCTCTGGGGATCATTTTTATGTCCTAGGTTGTGGGTTAAAAAATAGTAATTTTCGAGATAATTGAGGTTTTGTATTTATCAAATCGTATGTTTCATTGTTTTCTATTTCAATTGTTCGCCGGAATGGCGCGGCATCGAATGAAACATATCTTCATTTCTTATTCAAAGCGCGCAGTGAGCGGTAAGTGAATGAAATATGAATACAAAACCTCAATTATCTCGAAAATTACTATTTTTTGACCCACAACCTAGGACATAAAAATGCTCCCCAAAGCAAGGCGCATCGAACGCTGCTAAAATCAGCTTCCACTTCCGCCTGGTATTCGAATTCGAATTTTGAATTTGCATATGCAAATTGTTTTACCAAATAGAAATTTCATGGTTGTATTGCTAATGCTTTAAACCATGTGCTGTAAAATTTTTAGCCCGATCGATCGACTAGGAAAAAAGTTATGCGAAAAATATGTTCAAAAGCATGTTTGCAGCATGGTTGCAGCATGGCTGCACCGATCGAGTTGGTGAAAAATGAAGTTGCCCATGGTGATGACCACCCTCGAGAACCTCTCTGTGCACATTTTCGAAATTTCACTGTTCCAACGTTTACTCAGGCTTGATTGATTCTTACGCAACCGGCCTCATATGCTCAAAAATCTTTCTTTTCCTGTAAATTTCCAGACGAGATCGTATGCAACGAAGAGAACCCTATCCGAATTTCTTACCCGAGTACAGAAGCGCTCCCAGGAAGAGCGGTGAGATCCAGAACAGCTGCATCTTTTTGCACTTTTGCACACTTTTTTGCATCTAGACTCGGTTTCGAATCCGCAACCCCTTTGCTTGCTCACCTGAGTACCGTAGAGCACCGAGAAAGAGTGGTGAGATCCAGAACAACTTCATCTCTTTATTTTTTGCGCACTTTTTCGCATCTATCACCCGGTTCTGATAGCGCACCCCCTTTGCTTGATCACCCGAGTAAAGCAGTGCTCCCAGGAAGAGGGGAGAGATCCAGAACAGCTGCATGTCGGTGGCGAGGAACCACGAAACGCCGTAGCACTGAAGTGGTATGACATTGAGGGTGAATGTTCTTCTTGCCTAACTCTTTTATTGGAAAGGATTACATGATTTCAAGCAAACCGCGATTTCATGATTTCAAGCAAAGAGGATTCGTTTAAAAAAATCCGTTCAAGCGTGTTTCGCAGTTTATTGAAGTCACGCATCGTTCATTCACGATAATGTTTCTTCCAGTCTCAGTTCAAACACAATTGCCATCCTCACCGATTCAATCATCCCATCGAAGTTATTGATATACAGCAGATTCATCCACAGCTTCTCCTCGCAGTTCTGCACCATGTTTCTCTACAGCCAAAAGCCGTACTAGTACCCACAGCACGATTCCCTAACATACCATAATACCGAACCCGTTCCTCACCGATTCAATCATCCCATCAAAGTTGGTGATGTACGACAGCCCACAGCTTCTACTCAGTGTCGAAGTTTTATATTTACAGTCATTGACCTATCATTGTTCACCGTAACCTATCGAATCCTACCATAACCGTATCCTCACCGATTCGATCATTCCATCAAAGTTGTTGATGTACAGCAGGTTCATCCACAACTTCTCCTCACAGTTCTGCACCATGTAGGTGGTATTGGTGAAGGAGCCTGTAAAAAATAAGGCCCATTTCATTTTCTATCCTTCAAGTCACTGGATCTATCTATTATTCTCTTCTTCGGCGTTTCTGCTCGAACACGTGTTAGAGCTGCCTATTCTCACGCTCCTCATCGCGACTCACCAGAAGTAAACGGTCCGTGCAGCTGCGGCAGCCACGCCATAACGAACAGCACGAAGCCGATGTAGGCAGGGGTGAGTCTGAAGAGACGTGATACTCAGATTAGCAGCTACGCAGCGAATCTTTGGGTTGATACGGAGTCAAGGTGAGTAAGGTCATCTACGCAGCTAATGTTTAAATAAAACCCTAGGACAAGCTATCACGAACAGCACGAAGCCGATGTAGGCGGGGGTAAGCCTGTAGACAATCAGTGATACTCCGGCATGATACTCAGTCAGGGTGGTCATCAGCAAAGGCAGTGAAAGTGTATTGCGATAATCAGTCAAGGTGAATAAGGTACGCAACTAATGCTCAGAGAGCCCCTAACAATAAGCTGAAATCGGAACATGAAGAAGAGGACGAAGCCGATGTAGGCTGGAGTCAATCTGGAAAGGTGAGCGTCTAACAGAACGGAAAAAGAACGCATTAAAAAAACTGAAGTTCGCAAAGTGTTTGAAACTCAGACAAAACAATTAGCCAATCCGCCTACCTCACGAATCGATGGACGTAGCCCAGTCCCCACATCGTGTAGTCCGTCATGAGAGAAGGACGGTCGTTGATTTTCTGAAATTGGGACTTTTAACATTTAAAATTTGCTTCGTTTTTCTGCGCACAACGACACAAGATGACAGTACATTTCAGCTTTGTCAGACCATTTACAGAAAGAGTGAAACACATGCCAAAGACTTAGCTGGAACAGTATGGATCCAAAACGTCGGATGCAGAAATGAAATATCAAAGATCAAAGATCAACTCTCGCACCTTGAACAGCATGTAGGCCACGAGGATGCCGGTGAAGAGGAAGAAGGTGTCCACTGAAAGCAGAGATGGTCTTTGTAAAACACATCCTTCGATAGTAGATTCGCGTTGAATAGTTTCAAGTCGAATTATGCGAAGACCTTTATGCTTCCTGTGCCGTACGACGCTACGACTACGAGCTCAACTTCTCACTGAGATTACACAACCTGACTGATATACACTATGTCACAGTTCACTCACTGTAGTCGTAGCGCCATAGAATACTTACTGTCAGGTGAAAAAAGACACGATACCTGCCGGATACGCGTTGAAGATGATCATGTTCCAGAAGGAGTCGAGCGCCTCCAGGAAGCGGAGTGGGTTGTCTGAACAGAGCGATTATTGTAAAAAATAGAATTGGCTATGGGTAGGTTTGAGCGCTAATCTCTAATCTCCTCCTTGAGTATTATTCTTCCAGCAAATTATCAATGAGGAAGCGGATCGGGTTGTCTGAAGAATTGATCTTTGATCTATATTTTATTTTCATGCTCCTAATGATTTTTTGCTCCTAATGATTTTTATAGTTGAGGTGATCTTTGATCTTCAAGCACAGGTTACCTGCATCAGCCTCCTGCAGCATGGAATGGCCCATGATCACCCACGTGATGGTGATGGTGCGGATAGGAGCGAGGCATCTGAAGTGTAGTAGAGATCAAAGATCAGAGGTGGAGCAGTCTTGATAGTCCAAAAAAGAGAATGCAGCGCTCATGAGGAGAGAAATAGTCGTACAAGTATGCGAGGCAAAGACTCTTCAACACAATGTCTACACCATTCAAAATGAAAATTTTCGGGGTCTGAAACCATACTGGGCCTTTGACCATGCTAGGCCTTAGCAAGAACTTCATTGAGCAGAAAACATGTTCAATTCTTCTCACTTGATCGTAGTGCTGGTGTGCGGGCGAAGAATTATCTACACAGTGTCTACAGAGTAGTTCGACAATCAAGCCCTACTGGATCTTTTTGTGATCTTCATCAAGCCAAAAATATCCAATTCTTCTCACTTGATCGTAGTGCTCGTGTGCGGAGCAAAGATGCGCGATGCATTGTTGTAGAAGGAGAAGGGGCCGATCAGCATCCACACTGAAATTGGACCAATGTGTTTCACAGTTCCATAAAACGGTGGTGTCGAGAGAATAAATGATTGAACGATGGAAGGCGTTCTTTAGAAAACATCCAAAAACTGATTTTCTCAAAGACTTCGCTGTGAACTGTAAAATTTTGTTAGTTATTCTCTCAGTTGTAAAAAGTGTTATGGTACGTTTCACAGTCCCTTGAAACCTTCCTGCTCCGTTAATCTTGCGATCACCCGCACAGTTCACCTGGTTCAACCAACAATATTTTTAAACTCATTTTCTTTAGTCAATGGCCTCATGCCTCTCTGAATGTTTCGAGCCCTTCATTTCAAACTCACACTTCGTGTTCCTGATATCGTCATGGCTCCGCTCGAAGGGTGTCCTGCTGGGGGCGAGTTCCTGAAATGGGCTGATGATCCTGCTGCAGGGATCGCCTCATTGTACATACATTGTATCTTTTCAGATCAACGAAAAGTTGCATGGAATGCTGATAAATCAATGAATTCAAGAAATTCTCAACCAATCCCATTTTTTTAAAACTTATTCTCTGTTATTGACTACTTTCTACGATACGTCTAGATCACGGAACTCAACAAGAGTTACCTTCTCCCTCATTTCCCTTCTCTCCGCAAGATAGTCAATGGCGGACACGAATATCGTCACGGCGATGAGGCATAGGAGGGCAGAACTGGAAAATGTACATCAAAACGAATGCGTTTCGCTTGTTGATGAAATTGCCCAAACTGAAGGCTCCCTCAATAGATGAACGATGTGCTTTGTAACATTTTCCAATTTCGACACTAAACAACTTGCACTATGTGCACGTAATACTTTGAAAAAAATGTTCTCCAAGTTTTTACGAAAGCTTTTTTGGCCACTGTTATCAGACTGAGGAGGGCGGAACTGCTAGCTCGTTTTATGATTCTATTCCGTGGACTTACAAGGCTCCCTTGTTAGAAAATCTAAGTGTGTTTCACAAATAATTGAAATACAGCTCAAAGTTACTTTAAACGATTCGTTGTGCGCTAACATGGTCAGATAAAAGAATAAAAACTTCTTTTGATTTTCTCTCATGAGAATACGTAATTCATGCTTCTTGCCAGGCACAATGGGCCACCATACGGATTAGATCCGCAATTTTGCATGAATAAAAATAATGCAAAATCTCACTTGACCATCCAGAAGAACCAATCTTTGTCCTTCTTTGGTCCCGCGCACTCGAGGGAACAGACATGAAGGGCGTCCCCAGTCTGGTCGGAGAGCAGGGAGTAGAGACGGGGCTAAAGGGATTCGAATTGAGACAAAAGTGCAACGGCCGAAAAAGTCTATGCAAAAAAAAAAAATTTTGCCGGTACTGTCCGAGAGGAGGGAGTAAAGACGGGGCTGAGATCAAACCGCTGAGATCGCCGATTCGTCGAAGATTTTTGAGTTTTTGTTATACACCCGGTTAGCTAGTAACTGAATGAAGAACGGTCCTGAGGTTCATGCTAAATCTCTGAAACTTATTCCATTCCTTATCACGTCTCGACCTGGGACTGGTTCATGGTGTGTTTAATCCTGTTTTGCCCAACGCTAGTTTAAAAAGGTACGATCAAAGATCAAACCTGATCCTTAGCGCACGATGCAGGGAGGCACAGGGCAAACTTCAGGTTTTCCGGAGTGTTAGGAGAGCACTTGCCACGGCCCATCTCGGGGAGCTGAATAGGTTGATTTGCATATTTTCATGCTTGTCCCATAAATCAGAGTTTCATCGCGCACTCAAATCATCTATGGCAAAATGTATTTCGATAATTTCTGGAAAGCCACTTCAATTATGAATTTCTATTTGCTTCTCCAATCTTTCAACGTAGCTGTTATACTTTCCGAGATCAACAACCAAATTCCACCAACCTGGTGCAGTGCACTCCCAGCCTGCGATCACATAGAGTACCAATGACAAGTTTGATTTCAAGCCATTTGAACTGAAGTTCAAAGATCCGTTTCTACCTGGTTCTTAAGCCCCTCCAGAGCGCTTCCTGCTAGTCCCGCGATCACATTGAAGTCGATGCTGAGGTGCACGAAGCAGTACTCGGTGGTGAAGTCGGGGTTCTGGAACATCGCATTACTCAACTACGCTCGTTTCTTTCTTTGAACATGCAAAAATTCGAGAAACCGTGTTTTGCACAAATCAGGTTTTGACATTCTATTTATTCTACACTCGCTCTAGGGTGATTGGGGAACAGGAATTGACGAATGGATAAAAATATTGTTCGAGGCCACACCTTGGCAGCCTTGCACTGGAAGTGATTGCCCCACCACGTGAGCGAGAGGTCGGGGAGGGAGGCAGGTCGGCCGGTGGACAGGAGCACTGAATTGATATTGCAGATTATGAATTTCGAGTATTCATAACTCCATTCCACACATTGTTTCGCCATTCTGACAGGTGGAAAGGAACACTGAACGAATGTGTTTCACATTTTCTATTTGATACTCTACTCGTTGTTGGAATGATTTTTCTTTTTTAATTTGTTTCAAAAAATAAGAATGCAACTTTTCAAATACCAATGGGAATTGGGCACATCGTCTGCATTTTTGCACTATGGACGACGTTGTGTGGTTTCAACACTAGCATGATTAAGGCTGGAGCAGTAAGGCGGTAAGGCGGATTACCACTCACTCATCAATGCATAGTTCTTCTCCTTCACTGTCTGTATCTTCTAGCTATCTATTGTATCTACCACCAAAAATACAAACAATATGCGCTCTAAAGGTTGAAATCACTCGCTAGATTACCGTGGGCAGTAATGCATTTCGCGAAAAACTCACTCATCAACGCATAATTCTTCTCCTTCACTGTCTGCATCGCCGCCCGACTGCACGACTTGCCGGTGAGAGAGCCGCGAGCGCAAGCCTGAAACACATTTAAATCTGAACGTATCCAAGAACTAAGCCAATTTTAAAATCACTGATGTGCATCATGTACTAGCTCGCAATAGTGAGGTATAAATACGTTTCGCTGTCTTTATTTGTTGTTGAACGTCTGACATTGTCGCTATCAACTTGATTCCTCCATAAGAAATAATACACTTCCGACGCCGCAGCCATCGCCAGTTCATCGCCAATCAACTGCTGCAGATCCCCCACACTCGTTCGACTATCCCTTACCAGTAATATGCCCAATCCTAAGATTGGGAGGCCTTGAGGTATGAGCAGAATGAAGCGTAAGATACCTCAGGAGCCGCGGCCATCGCCAATTCATCCCCAATCCACTGCTGCAGGTCCCTCCCGCATTCGTTTAATTCCTCAGACAACACCCTATTATGGAATTTGCGACTTCTAAAGCGCTGTAACCATAGTTAAAATGCACCATTGCGCTCTACAGACCATATTCTGCTTCTGCTTTCGCCATCACTAAACACAAGTGCATAAAACTGCGCGTCTCAGGCCCTAAAGAACAATCAACCCTTACCTCCGACGCCGCAGCCATCGCAAGCCCATCCCCAATCCACTGCTGCAGGTCCCTCCCGCACTCGTTCGAGACGGAATCGATGATTTGCGAGGGGTCGAATCGGTGGAGGATGGAGGAGAAGGCGGGAGGGAGTTGGGGGAAACCCTGAATGACCAATTCATACTGATTTGAGTTCGAAATACGAGTCGCCGTCTCTTCATTTCTCACGCTCTTTCGCTTTCCTGACCGGTAAGAGTGTATGTGGCCTCAAGAGACGGCGACCCGAACGCCGAACTCTAATACTGATTCTGAGCGATACAATGTGTTGCAGATTTCATAAACTGAGAAAGCGCGAGAGTCATTATTAGACAATAGTCTAGGAATTGCAATGAACTCACAGCCATCTTGAGCAGATCGCTGATGTTCTACGATGTCTGTACTCTCATCCACAGGCGTACACTATGCAAAGTGACTCGAAAAAGGATGGTCATCATTCTTTTTTTTCACAATTGCGCACTACAGCACCATAAAATGAAGCAAGACCATCAACTCACTGCCATCTTCAACAGATCGGTGATGTTCTGCGAGGTCTGCCCGTGCGTGGCTGCAGCTGCTGCAAGCAGCAGCAATACGGGCCGGAGCATTCCTTAACGGTGAGGATGCGAAGCAGAATTCGAATGAAGAAGAAACAATATTTGAAATGAGCGCCACGAGAACGCCAAGGCATTGAATGGATTCAATCAGTCGATTACGTTGGTTCGACGAAAATAGGTAACGCTGGGTAGAAGGCATTCTTGTGGCTAGCATCATCGCAAGATCATCGCGATTGGGGTTACAAATAATTATTTCATTGACTATCTGTGACAAATCGATCAGTCAGTCTTCCTTCATGTTCTAAGGTGAACATGAAACACATCCGAGATTTGAAACTAGAAGGATATGAAACTAATCTAATGCATTCCACATTTTTGTGCAGATTGATTTGTAATGATAACGATGAACGGTTGATTCGCGTCATATTTAGGGAACAATAGTGTTCAGTGGGTCATGAACGCAGTACCACCGAGATACTTCTACCCGAGAAATAACTGCCACACAAAAACACTCTGCAAGCCCACATGCCACTATGCCAAAGCCAGTATGCAAATTAATTTATCAAATGACACTAAATGAAATGGAGCCACTAGCAATGAAATGTCAGTGTTCAGTGGGTCATCAACGCAGTCAAAGATGTGTCGTCGCGACACCTCTTCTCGGGAAGTCGGCTACTGGACAAATTGGAAAAATCTTTGCCTAATAACGCTCAATCGAATCGGTGACTAGAGCCATTTCTGAGGAAGAATTAGTGTTTAGTAGGTCATGAACGCAGTCAAAGATGTATCGTCGCGACACCTCTACCCTACAAATAACTGCCTCTCGCAAAACACTGTGAGTAATCGAAGACAGTACTGTCTAGAAATGAACTACGACTCTCTTGTTTTCCTTTACTCTATCTTCTTACTGGCAGGCGAGAGAGTGTGCAGAGTGGAGAGATAGACCATAACTCTATGCCAAAACAGTCAAAGATGATAAGATTCCGATGGGAATAAACAGACCGGGAAGGAAATTCCAGTGGGTATTCCGAGTCAATTCACATTCTGATGCGGTGATTGGAATGCACAACTATAGGACCGACACATTTATCAAGCGAGTTGGGTAACGATAATAAAATAACAGAAATGAGAATAACAAGGGTCGGGACTTCTCCAATAGTAGGCCGGGCATTCTATTGAAGAAGCGCTCAAAGATCAAAATTTAGATGAACAGTGAAAATTGAGGAGGGGGAATAGTGTTAGCGAGACTTCTGACAGGAACCCGTGTCAACTACTGAGCAAGCCCCCAAAATCGATCTTCGAGCAAATAACGATGACGGTTTCACGCATCCTCCTCCTTCTTCACCATCTCCTCTCCAGCCTCCGCGGGTCGTGGATGCGAGGGCACCATCATGCCACCCGCGACCCTTGTTATCGTACCCCCGAGTCGCGTCGTAGGCCCGCCGGGTGTGGTAGGACCTCCCGGTGTCGTAGGTCCTCCTGGTGTGGTAGGTCCACCGGGTGTGGTTGGGCCCCCGGGAACGGTAGGTCCTCCGGGTCTCGGACCCTCCGGGGGAGGTCGGATGGAGGGTATGAACTGGCCATGGACCGCGGGGTGGTACTCGTGCGGCTTGAGCGTGGTGTACTCGATGGGGTGGAACTTCCTGGAAAGGGGAAATTTACTCACTTGAATTTTTGAAATTAGTTTCTAAGGAAGAGATATCGCTCGTCACAATCTTTGATCTCCATATTCCTGAATTCCTAAGTCTATATTCGAATGAATGGACTTTGTTTATTTTATTATATTTTTTCTGCATACCGCGAGAGATCGCCACTAATTGTGAGTGTCACGAGCAACTATGTAGTCGTCTTGAAACATACTGCAAATTTCAATAATGTTCTTGCGTAGACTCTGTCAGACTGTGAAACTGCTTCGTCCTCGAACAATTGGCACTCACTTGAGTCACACTCTCCGTATCCCCTCCTATTACCATATTCCTGAATTCCTAAGTCTACCGTAATCCAAAAGTATCGCCAACTGATGTTTTACTCACTTCAGATGGGCCCACATCGAGTTTGTGCCGTGGTTGTAGATCTTCGTGACCCACTCACAGAGAGTGCACCGCCCATGCTTAGTGCCGTGCACGTCGTTCTAAAATGAGCCAGTCTGTGATTTGATTACCGTATCTCGGTAAACTACGGTAATCGATTATCGATTGAGCTCTAAGAAGCACAGATTGCGATTCGAACACAGTAGCTCGGTAAGCTACGGTAATCGATTCTCGATTATCGACTCTACTCTTAAAATGAGCAGATTGCGATGAGATTACGGTATTCCGAAAAACTACGATAATCTCTTCTCGATCGGCTTCTTAAATACCTTGGTGAAGTACGTCCAGATATCGCTCGTCACAATCTTTGATCTCTGAAAAAATGAATAAATAAAATCAGTCCGTGATTGATCACATCAATTGTCTACAGTAATCTACCGTACCATGGCTGCAAGCTGTGCGATGGCTCGCTCCTTCTCTGATGGTTCTTCGTCGTAGGCACTTCCCGTAGCAGCTCTGTACTTCTCCACCTCCTGAAAATCAATCGAGAACTGTAGCCAATCGATAATCTACCGTAATCAATCGATAATCTACCGTAGTCAATCGATAATCTACCGTAATGCTCACCTCATCAAAATCGACCACCTCATCCTTGATGTCCTCCTCTTTGAAGATTACCATACTGCAAATAATCGATATTTGATCTACCGTAATTGTGATTATCGATTACTTTGATTCGTCGGAGAATGATGAGTCTGCTCTATTGTTATGCGTGATTGGTTGGCTGGAGGGTGCGGCTGAAATGGAAATTTTAGGGTGAATTGGTTTATGTTTCATGGAATCATTACAAGTATAGGTTGACAGATAGTTTCAATGATTCTTCTTTATTCTTTATTAACAGCGAAAATCTTGCAAAGATTGATAGACTATAACAAGAACCGAATTTCCAAGAGGGGAGAACGGGGCCAGCACGCGACCTGAAAATTTTCTGAATAAACTCACTCTTCTGCGGCGAGACTGGTTCTATCCTCGGCAGTTCTTCCTGCGAGACGAATCGAGAAGAGGAGTGGGAGGGCTGAAAGAGAAGGATTCACTGGCGCACTCTCAGTTTCACTCTCAGTTGAGTTTCACTGAATCCTCATGGGAATTAACTCAGTGGGAGAATTCTCCAAGAAGGTTTGTGTGAAGAAGCAAATTCAGTGTTACGATCCCAGTTGAGTTTCATAGACTCATCATAGCAATGAATTCAAAATAGTGCTTGATTCTGTGCAGTTTATCAATCACAAAATAACCTTCTAAAACAGGTTGGCTAAAGCAGTGAATTCAGCGTTATGATTTCAGTTGAGTTTCATAGAATCATCACAGTTGTCAGCCCACAGCGAGATCAATGGGATTTTCATATCGTGCAGAAAAATTATTTTCAAAGGTACTTGCTAACCTCAGGCCGCGTCGAACTATCCATGTCCAGTGTAGCATACTCGTTTGGATGGTGGACCCTGTAAACATCGGAGATCAGAGATCAGAGATCAAAAATCAGCTCGAGGAACCAGCGCAAAATGTATTAAAAATCACATAAATTTCCATGTACAGAATGGAGAACAAAGTAATCGATAGATCATCGATCGACTATCGATTATTATCGATTATTTTCACCCACTTCAGATGGTTCTTCATGCTTGAGGTGCCGTGATTCTGCCGTGTGACTACGCGTTGACAGATTGTGCATTTTGCCTGCAAGGAATACTTGGGATACGGTATCATTCAGTTATCGATTGGCTTCCGTAATCGCAAATCTCACCAAAAGCTCGTTGGAGTTGCCAATCATCTTCCTGAAGAAGCTCCACAGGCGTGACGGTTGCTGAAATACGGTAAGTATATTGTAAGCTGAGTATCGATCAGTGATACGGTAGCTACCGTAATCATAAAGTATCGCGAACTAACCGGTGCATCTCGGTATGGCTTCCATTGCCGAGTGTTGGAGGTGATCGGGTAGGAATTACCGGTAGCGTTCGAGAGCTGGAAGAGTATTCGTAGCTACAGTATCCCTACTGTATTCGAGCAGCTACAGTACCCTACCGTAATCGTACAACTACAGTACCCTACCGTAATCGTACAACTACAGTACCCTACCGTAATCGTACAACTACAGTACTCTGCCTACTACAATATCATACAGTATTCTACCGTACCTGCTGAGGAGTGGCGACAATGCGCATGATCTTGGCTGCGGGCTGCTGGAAGGAAGTGCCTGCAACGAGAGGGATTATCGATTTCTAGGCCGAATTATTGATTGCCCAACACCATTTCTGACACAATAGTTGCAAAGGAGATCGCATTCGCGAAAATGCGTTTGAACAATGGGAATATTACGCAATATTTGAGCCCAAATTATTCTAAAGCAGAAGAAGGAATCAACGTGAAAAATATTATCAAGTATTGAAGATTCTGTGAAACGTATCCGAATTCTCAATTCAAGCAGAAAAAGAGTACCCGGCGCTCCATACACCCTGATGCTGGCTGGTCTCAAGTTGGCCGGTGGAAGCTGCTTCACGCCCTGTTTGAATGTTGCCGTAGTGGTAGCTGGTCGCTTCTGGACGATGACTCGCTGCGGTGCACTGATAGGAGCTGGAGCAGGGGGAGGAGAGGACGAGGAGGGCTTGATCTGGAGAGAAGAGGTTTATGCCAGCCAGGATACTGAGGGATTGACAGACACATTGAAGAGATTCATGGCATTACCGAGACTCGAAACGAGTTACTGAACGAATAGCTTCTAGCGAAGATCTTCGATCGATCTATGAGCATCAATGCTCAATACTCACCAACTCCCACTGCTCACTAATCGTCAGTAGAGCATCGGAGAGGAGGAGAAGGTGCCCTTCCATCTCGGAGGATCTGGAATTGTTCGGTTTAGAAGTGCAGTCTCTAATAGCTGTGATGACTGAAAAGGGCGACGAATGGGTGCAGTCGTATTACGCTTTCAAATTTTGATTATTGTTTTCAGTGACAGTCGAATCGCGATTAAATGTTGTGAATGCCATCGGAAGTTATGTCTGGAGTGAAACATACACCAATCTTTGCTCTCTTGCTACTGTCAAACTCTTTTTCGTTTTTCAAAATAATTATTAAAAATTTGGTTCTCTTCCGCGGCAATCTCACCAATCAAAATTCCAAATTCAATTCCCAATTCAAGTTTATTGGCACTAGGTCGGATAGAACCTAATGGATGAGCACCATCCGTCTATTGCATAACAGTAGTTCTCTCGCCCTCAGTTGGTGCTCATCCAGTAGGTTATCCTCCGAATGTTCTCATCCGACCTAGTGCCAGTTCATTCAACGCACTTCTGCGGTCTCTGCTTCACTACTCAATGTTTCTTCTATGCAAGCTACACAATAAGGAATCATTTCATCATTTTCGTTCATTTCATTGACATGTGGCTGGATTGGAGAGCAAAGGAACCAAATTAAACCGCGATTAAGTCATTCGACCCACTTCTTCGCGCGCTGTTTCGCTCCTAACGTTCTCCTACCCAAGATAATAATGCATTGTTTGATAGGCTATCCCTGCAGTTGCGTGGTAAAAATCAAAGGAACTTGTTGAAGAAATCAAACAAAGAACTGATTCCACTCACTTCGTCGGTCGCTGCTTCCGTTCGAGCATCGTGCGCAGGCTCTTCTCCACGTCCTTGCGAGATTTGTGGACGGCTTCGCGGTCTTCAATCTTAATTAGCAGACATACGTATTTTAGTTTTGATCATTCAAAAAATCATCAACTACTGAATGACGAGAACTGATTGCAGTGCTCTTGAAAGATACATGAAACATAACTAGCAGTTGGCCTTGCCGAACTGACTCGCTTAGCCTAGTCATCGCAAGACGACAATCAAATCGATTGACATGGAAGCACCTTTTATCCTTTTTTTTAAACATAGAATGTAGGGACCACCACGTGATATGCAAATTTGCATTTCATGACTCATGAACTATCTTAGCTTATTACCCTTGTGTATAAAATCATTTTTTGTTATCAGAAGACCGACCTAAATTCGATGGTTCTCGAGATATTTGCATTTTGCAAAAAATCAGTTGTCGATAACAGAGAGTCGAGAAACTACAAAAGCCCTATAAAATCTGTTTGAGAGGAGGGCCGCGACTTTTGTAAGTTTACAGCGATAGACTAGGGTCATGGGCACAACATATCCAAAAAGCAGCCAAATCCTAGTACGTCCACCACTTTTACATAAGATCAAAGATCATTTCAGTAGTCAATCTTTGACCTCATGTAAAAATAGTGGACGTACTACGATTTGGCTGATTTTCGGATATGTTGTGCCTATGACCATAGTCTATCACTGGAAACTTACAAAATTCGCGGCCTACCACTTGGTCTCAATCTATAACACTTTGAAGTGTTGATTTTAAAAATATGACAGTCATTTTGAACCATTTTCGATTATATAAAACGTGGACGTACTACGATTTGCTTGAAATTTCGAGGAAAGTTGTCCAACATGGTGTGCTAAACACCTGCGAAGTCAGAACCCGCGGCCTGTCAACCCTCCTTGAGTTATTTTGCATTGCGCGCGCCCTATCCGACTGGAGAGGGATGGTGGTCCCTACATAGAATGAAGAATACTGTGAGATCAACGTACAAACCTTCTGCCCGGGCCAGTCTCGGAAGAGCCAGAGGGACAACTCGACCAGATATCGAACGAGTTGAGGAATCTTGTCGGGAGTCGAGCTGGAATCATGAAATTTCTGTTTTTCTCTACTTCTCCGGTTGAGCGTCTAATCTTCATCCAGCCCCACCAAAAACTCATTTTCTCGAGGGTCGCATTCATCTCTGCGTTAGAATAACAATGAACTACCTAGTCTGCGTGCATCCTTCCAACTGAACCCTCCAATCGTATACCTTTCTATCTCATCCATATTCAAACCACCTAGCATATATATAGGAGTTAGGGCACACCTGTCTTGCATCGTTGCCACAACGTCCTCCAATCTGCCCGCCAAGACATCCCTTATCCGCATGTTTTGATCGTAATCCATCGAAGCATCTTCTTCTTCCTCGAGTTTGATCTCGGGTGGAAAGTCCTGAAAAAGTTTGAGGCTATTAAATGGAAAATACCAAGAAGTATAACCACAAGGCCTGTACAGGCAGTAATCTCTTCACTGGTTACGTCAGTTCAGTGGTGATTCTCGATAAAATTCAGTAAAAGTAGTACAAATTTCAAATTCGTCAGCAGGAGCAAGAATAGTAAGAATAGTAGGAAGGTCAACTGCGAAAAAAGTGAGAAGACTCGCCTCAGGGTTAGTCTGCGTCGAAGTATCCGCCAACTCCGTCATTTGATTCCATTCCGGCTCCGCGCTACCTAAATTGTGACTTACTTATCTTCGTTCATTTGCAAAACTCGAAGAAATCGTAGAAATAGAAGTCACAAGTACCCTTGTTCTGCAACACTTCAGGATGTCTGCAGCGGAGATGAGCGATGAGTGGAGAGGTGTTCCTTCAAAATTATCATTTTAGAAAGTCAATATATGAGAGGGATCGGGAGAGGATCGACCTAGGGGCGGTCCTAGGAATTGACATGCTCCAAAAATTCTGGAAAAATTACCCAAAGTACTTCGAACTATGCTCGATCGTACTGCGTTGGCCGAAAATTTTTAAAAATTTTATTTTTCGAGTACGGCCTTCTCAAAGTTGACGTCCTATGACAAAATGTTCCGAATGCGCCTGCGTCATAAATTAGCTTAAAATTGAGCTAGAAACTTTTTAAAAAGCGGAAAATGAAGAGGAAAGCACCCTCTAAAACATGAAATTGAAATAGTCATTCCTTGTCAAAAACTTGGTGCGGAGCGGTCGGTCAAGTGAAAAAGTTGAATAACTTTGCAAAATGGAAAAAGTACTTTTTGCCGTTCAGGCAAGTTATGGTCCCTATCGTGGACTATTACTTCCCAAAAAATCAGATTTTTCCAGAACCGCTGCCAAAAAGCGGGCTCATTCTTGTACAGAGTGTCTGGAAGTGATGCTCGAAACTTCTAGTTTTCAAACTCCAATTTCTCTTAAATGGTCATAAAATGGTCAAAAACATTCAAAAATGTCAATTTTATCCATTTTCACTTCAACCCGAGGTAATTGATCACTCAAAACCCGTTTTGCTCGTTCATTGTTTATTTCACCGATTTCGAGTTCTCAGCCGTCGGATATGAAGGCGGGTTGTGTGAAATAATTTTTTTTCCATTCCTAACACTCTCTAAGTTCACCAGAAAATTCTATTCATGTAACATTAACAAGTAAACACGAAATTCAGAATTATTTTCGTGGTGAGCAAAACTTCACATCTCTCATGTTCTTCTCCGCTATTCGACGTTGCCTAAATAAAGTAACACATTCTCTCGGTGTGGGAAACGCGCGTAAAACACGATATTC
>LS512848.1:202162-212250 GCA_900490845.1 Pristionchus japonicus | reverse complement strand
TGGATATCATGTTGAAGTGGGTTAAGGGAGTACGGTAGGCGTATGGTTATCGATTGAATAGTTGTCAATCAATTGACTCCGATAGGTACAGTACCTCATCATCATGGACATCATGTTGAAGCGGGTTAAGGGATACGCTACGGGTCAGTTATCGATTGATCAATTATCAATCAGCCAGTTATCGATTCGTCAGATACAGTACCCTACAGTAATCTCACCTCGTCTTCATCGACATCATGCTGAAGCGGACTAAGGAATACGGTAGGGTATGGTTATCGATTGATCAGTTGTCAATAGAATACGACAGGTACAGTACCTCATCATCATTGACATCATGTTGAATCTTAGCGGCGACTCCATGAGGATGAAGTAGTTCTCGCTCATACCGAACGAGTGGTAGTACGCGGGTCCTGCAGGGATAAGGCAAGATTACGGTAGTAGATCGATCGATAATCCTACTTCTTCCACTATATAAATATCAATTATCGATCGATACCGCACCCAAAGATATCTCAGATCAATACCGTATTTTACCAATACCGTACTCCTTACCTTCGGGAGCGTGATCCACGGCGGCGATGAGGGTGGCGTCGAAGGGCGCCGCGCCAGGAGCCACGTCTGGGAGGGAGTATTGATTTTTAGGGGGTGGTGGAAGAAGAAGATCGAAAAGTAAAAAGCAGACACGGAATTATTCTCCATGTGAAGCGTAACAGACAACACAAAATCATCAATCACCCTGAACGATGGTCAATCTTTCCGTTTACATGCACTCTAACTTGTTAGATTGCATGAGGGCAGTTACGGTTTTCTATTCCCCGGCACTTGGAAATTCCCGGTTTTATTAGAAAAAAGCGTGAAAAGAGTTGGAATCGCGGCGCCAGCAGCCACGGCTGGCTAGATTTTGGTTTTTATTCGAGTGCAAAAGGAAGACCCATCGAAAAGTAAAAAGCAGATACAAAATTATTCGAACTGTGAAGCGTAACTATTATGCACGGTCCATATGTCTCTTTGGAGAGTGATTCCAATGTTAGATTGAAAAATCACTTATCGATAGACTACCGTAACCCTCATACCGTATCCCTCACATCCCTTTTCAGTTATCGATTGACTACCGTACCTTCCTTCTTCGGTGCCATCTTGACGATCACGTACTGCGTCTGCTTGCCGAAGCGCGAGCCCATGTTGTACACGTTGCCCTCGCTGAATAGTCAGTTTGCGATTGATCATCGTAATCGATTACCGTATTCTTCTTAGTCTCTTGAATGACTACCGTACTCCATTGATTAACTACCGTAAACTATAGATATTATGACACGGAAGCATGTAATACAACTTTTATCCGAACAGTAGCATTCTACAAAAAATTAGTTTTCGATTGACTACGGTAACCAAAAACTATGATGTTACAGTATCACTCTACCGTACCTGTCGTAGTGGCAGTGCGCGGTGGCGGTGTGCACCGCGAACAGCTCCTGTGAGCAGGCAATCTGCAATTTACGGTTTAAGCATCGCCGGTTTCAATTCCCGGCCATACCGTATCACCGACCTATTCAACGGATATAGTCTATACTACTATCTGTCACATATTATCCGGCCCACTTATTTCCCGGTTTTCAAGGGTACGAGCTTGGGCACCTTCTCAATTCATCGGCTCAACTATTAGTCGCCTAAAATCCTGGTCTTCCTATTTCCCGGCTCAATCTAGTTCCCAGTTTCTCCTATTTTCTGGCCTCACCGTATCTCCGACATCCAGGTTCTCCGTGGAGATGGGCACGAGCTTGGGCACCTCGGTCAGGGCGTAGACTGAGTCGCCGAGCTCCTGAATTGAAAAAATATTTGAACATAATCACGAATTTTTGTATGTTTCGAAGGTTTACTAAAAACGTCCAGGAGCAGTAATTAGTCGATTCTTCGTATTCTGCTAGTAGAAAACATTATATCGTAGTTTTCCAATTGTTGAAGGCGCACGGAGTCGCCGAGATAATAGATTGGGAAAAGAGCGGTTCAATTCAATTAGGCAGTTATGTTTCACAATTTAATCAAAGCGCCCATGAATAGTGAACAATCTATTCTTCGTCATCTGTCGATCGAAAAAAAAACTGATTTGAACATTTTTCAGAAGACAGTAATAGATAGATCCCTAACCTGGAAAGCAACCGAAGTGTTGTCTCCTGGGGTCTCCGGCTGGAACCACGAGACGAGTCTGGAAGAGGAGACGTGAGACGATTGCCCGCACTCTCTTTCAAGAGAATCATCTAATCGGAGAGCTCTGTTCATCATGTCTTTTGACTTTATTTGCTCTTTGTTACCTCTGAAACAGTGTCATACACGGGTCGGGAAAGGCGCCAGTGCCGAAGGAGCCAACAACGATGCGGTTGACCTGAGAATTAATATTTATTTTTGTATTTGTTGAATTTTGATTATAATAAGATCTCAGAGGTCAAAGATCAACGATCAAAGAGCAAAAAAAACATCACTGACCTTTTTGTTCTTCTTGTATGTTGACGTCTCGATCGCGCGCGCCGAGTAGAACATCTGAATGTTTGTTGTGAGATTTATTTTCGGAGGTTTTTAGTTGAGTTTCACGCAATTTTGAATAGCCCATCTAAGACGTTTCGATAATGAATAGATGAAACAACATCTGATAAACCCGAAACCCTCATATTTCCATCACTAAAAGCGTATCGCTGCACGCAGGCTAGTGATTGTACTAACGTTCAGTTGCCCCAGTGCCAACCTCATTTTCAGCACGCGGGACTCCAATATCATGGGGAAACTAAGATACATTAATGAAATGGTTTGAGTTTCGCGAAATGTTCAATAAGGCAGAAAAGTCAATTCTAGAATTATGCGAAGAGCCCCTTTGCGAAAAAAACCCAAACCACTCACCTTTCCACAAATGAACGAACTAATATCGGTGCACGTAGGCATCACCGTCGCACCAGTTCTATACCAACTAACAGCCCCAAATTAGCCCTAAAGTCTCAACTATCTTTAATAATGCCAGGTAAACGGGTGACCGGGGCAATCACCTTTCCATCTCTAAACGCGTATCTCTGCACGTAGGCATCTCCGTCGAACCAGTGGTTGTACTTGGTGTCGCCCCACGAGAAGATTCCTGCAGTGGGTGCGATGTAGAGTGCGAAATACGGGTATTCGTCTCTTCATTTCGCACACTCTCTCACCGGTCAGAGCTGCGAGAGAGTGTGTGAAATGAAGAAAGAGCGACCCGTTGTTTGCACTCTAGTGTGAACTGTTTTCTTGATTCACATTCCCATCGGGGTTTGCGCGCCTTTTTTTATCGCTTCAGCCCATCCAGATTAGGAGAGAAAGTACACAAATTGTACACTCGGTGTCTCCTCACAAGAAAATTCCTGGAGAGTATGATAACGTGCGCAACTTAGAATACTTACTCAAGCTCGATAACAGTTTCGACAGTTTAACTTACCAGGTCCATTCCTGAGCATCGTGCCCTTGAGGTAGGCGGGGATTGGAGATCCTGCAAGGGAGAATTGATAATCTTCGATCTTTGCATAATCAGAAACTTATGTGCTGTGAGACTGAATAATGAAGAAAAAGGAGTCATCTAACAAAAACGTTTTCAAATTTAAATTCTTTGTACCTGCATGCCTGCATTCCCTCTCCTCCACGATGTCCTCAAAGTTCTTCAGAAGTGATCCGAGTTCGGGCATTTCTCAAAGATCAGATGGTAGATTGGAAACCTTGGCGACTAACTGTGTTTCACGCACAATTGAAATGGAGAAGCGTGCTTTAGAAGTGATGATTTCCACAAATTCGCGTGAAAAAAATATTCAAGGAAAGGTTTGCCATCGTTGCAGGCTGAGTAAACCCGAGTGGTGTGTATTGAGCAGAGTGAAAATAGCATCAACTGACAACAACAAGACTTTTTCGTCCATGCAAGACCTCATTGAGTGATAAGCGAAGCGGGCAATGAGAAGGGTAGGGGTGCCCAACGCACCACTGCTGAATGGGCAGAAACGGGCGATAGTGGAAATCGAAAAGGACCAAAAAAGAAGGGGAAGTGATTGAAAGTGGACGCACCACATTTCGATTGCGTTTTTTTCGCAGAATAGGGGAGCGATATTGTGTTTTTTTGGTCGCAAAGATTGAGATATTGAGCCGAGCAAGGGATGCGATCAAGTCAGGGAGTATTGCCCTTTTTCAATTGCCTTCTCGTCAGAAATATTGGCTGAACAAGGATCTAGTCAAGAAGTGAGAGATTCTGTCCATTACGAACGCTCGCTCAGTCGCGGCTATAGAGAACACGAAACGTGGAACCACCAGAGAAAAAAGGGAAAAAGGAGTAAACATCGCGATGGGTAACTGCTCACCTTTCGATTGGTGAGACCCTCTCTGTCAATAAACCTAGGTTTCTTGGTTTCTCAAGTTTCAGATCGGTTACCAATCGAACAATGGGAGCTTGTGATGGCAAGCGGGACTTACAGGATCGAAAGAACAAGACAAGAGACGTGCGAGTCGCTGCTCAACCTATCAACGAGCGCCTAAATACTCCGTGACAGATAAGATTGAGACGTGAGCGCTTGTGAAATAGTTTGGAGGATCGAAGTACTCGCATCCCTCATCTACTAGAGTGACTAGAAAGCACGCGAAATGGCGAGAGACAGACACCAGACTATGGAAGTAAAATCGCTTGCGAAAGTGGCGAGAGGAAGTGATCGAGTGTGAGTAGAGTGAGTAAAGAACCAGGCAGCTCATATTTATCTCCGAACTACCTCTCTGATCGACGAGAGAGCACGCGAAATGGAGAGACGACCGCTACAAACAGAACGTGATAGAAGCGAGAGATCAGAGTGGAGAGCTCTCCTCTAAACGTGCAAACACTAGGGGGTTAGAGACACCAAATGTTGGTCAGAGAGAGCAGGTGAGGGAGCAAGGTTGTTGCACACAATCAGACACACTTTAGAGTGTTTGATAGAGTGTGCGAAAAGGTGCATCCAGCGCGCGGAAAGGCACAAGTTAGTAGAAATGTGGCAATTGGGAAGCATTGCAGCAGCGCAGATTTAGAGAGAGGTTGATTGGATGATTCAACAATTATCGATATTTTTCCGTGGAAACTTTACCAAACGTGGAGCACGGAAAGACACAAGTTACTAGAGAATGAGTATTGAGGAGGCATTGAGTGCCCCGACTTGTTGAATGTATCTTAGACGACCTGTAATTGCGCAGAAGAAAAGAGAGTAGATCAGTATTTCGCCATGGAGACTCTACCCCACCAGCGCACGGAAAGACACAAGTGACCTGAGAATGAGCATTGAGGAGACATTGCTCCTGCTCATACTTGAGAGATGTTGATTGGGTGACTCAACAATCATCGATATTTTTCCGTGGAGACAACCAAAATCGGAGCACGGAATAGAACGATGCCTCACAATTTTCTAGAGAGTGGGCATTCGGTAAGTACTGTTCATCTCTGACTTTTTCGAGTCGTTTGAAAAAGGTGATGATCACGCATGCAACGATCGCTATTCTGCAATGTTTCATGGACAAAGCCCGTAAATGTTGCTCCCTCGATTCATTGTGCGATAATCAAGTGCGTTTCAGCTTGTAAATATTAAAAGTCTTTGTCGATTTGACTGATACGGTGATCATGGGAGATGAATACTTGAATAAAACTTTTTGCATTGTCTTTGAAGACAGTTTTGAATGCTTCTCAGATAGAAGGAAACCAACTAATCTTCCTGCTCCCGACATATTTATGAGATGATCGTGATAGTTTGAGGCCGAAAATCAATTATAGCCGAGACGGAATCCGATGAACAAGATTGATCCATTCCTTGGACCTGCATCCAACTCAAATAAACTATTTTTGGAATGATGAGTTCTAAAGGATGCGACAACCAGCCCAGATCTGTACTACATAGTCTGAAGTGAGAATACGTGTTTCAAAAAGTTTGGTTCCGTCCGGATTGCACAACATTTTTATCAAATAAACCACAAGCACAATCACTTGATAACAGTTGAATCTGAAGAATGGGATTCATAAATGAATGAATTGATTCTTCGAATATGAAGCAAAGAAGGTGTGAATGCTGTATTGAAAACGGTTAGTTCGCGGAAATCGGAATGGGGTAGAGAATTGGGGTTGAATACATCATTGAAATGCAATTCGGTTAACTACATTCTGGCATTCCGGATGAAACGATCGTAGGGAGGGGGGGGATAGGAGACGAGTGGAGGAGGAAGAAGGGTCTCACTGTCTTCCACGCTGAGCCTCGTGCTCGAAGTGCATGGCCCTTGTCATGAGTCCGTGCCTCTCCGCCTCGGCCGCCAGACGACCGCTTCTCTCGCTCACCAGCTCACTCTATTAAGCATCATGGCGTTGAGAAAATAGTTGAATGTTAACTTCCGGGCACTAAGCGTTTAACGCTACTACAGTTATGAGTTCTCCAATGTTTCCAATGGGCTCAACAAAGTCTCAGGCATTTTTTTCAGTGATTTCGATCGGTAATGGCTTGACACTAAGCTTTTACCTGAGCGTACTGCAGCTGCCGATGCAGGTGGTTGGCCCTCTGCTGCTCTCTCTGCAACTCCTAAAAAATCTTCGGTTAGACTTGTAAAGAACCGTCCTTCTCAGCACTGAAGCGATCACGAAATCCCCATTACTACATCAAAGAGCGCCCACCGAATCCAACTGCTTGCACAGGTGGAGAAGGTAGGAGGGATCCCTGCAATTCAGAGATCAGACTCATTTTTCCTAGATATTTCTAGCTCACCGTAACGAATTGTGGTTTTTCTCAACGGTCTATTAACTGCAAAAAATTTAAAGTGGACAAAAAATTATTGCGTACTTCATGAGGGCGGCCTCTCGGGCCTCTCGCTCCTCCCTCTTCTTGGCCTCTCTCGCCGCTTCCTCCGCTTCTCTCTTGGCAAGGAATGCGCGTCTTCTGCAAAGAATTAAGGCAATACTCGATATGTTGTAGTGTCTAGTCTCAGGTTAGTCTGTGCACAGATGAGATAGTCAAGTATGCAAAAATTTAAAATCTGTCAGTCGCAATCAGAATAGGACAGTGATGAAATATACGCGAGCGAATCTCTGTAAAGTTCCATTGTGAGCCTAATCAAGTACAAAAGAATCCAAAACATCTTCACATGTAACACAAGTGTTAAGGGAAAGTATGAATTGATGCAAGTGCTGTGGTTCACAAGGTATCTGTTGCTGTTCACGGTTCTTATAATTAGATAGATAAGTGCTGCATAACTGCATACCTCTCCTCCTCCTTCTTTCTCTGCTCTCTCTCCTTCTCCTTCTCTTCGGCATTCTTCACCCTCCACTTCTTGTAGAGATCCATCCTGAAAGCAGAGATTAAAGATCAAAAAGATTAAGTCGCGGCTGCACCAGAACACGCGAAATGGGATAGAATGGGGGGCATCGGGTAACTAGCTGATTTGGCGAGCCGGACAAGTAGAGTTGGGATCACTCATTTCGAGAATAACTGGTGGAATACAGGAGATGGAAAGAATGGGGGAGGAATACAGTAGCCGCACAACAAGCTTTGAGGCCGAGAAAACTGTTAGCGAGCAGAAGCCAAGCCACGCAAAAAAGGGTGCAAAGCCGCAGAATGAGAGAGCCGCCTGATCTACTGCTAGAAGCAGGGGAGGAGCTTCTGATCTGCAGACTGTAATGTGTTGAAAGAGAAGGGCTGCATGGGGTAACGGCGAGAGACAAGGAAAATGTAGAGTTGCTAGAGAAAAGATGGAAACTGTGTGATAGAAGTTGGGAGAAGATGATTTCTGAGTCATGAAAAACAGTGGTGAAATGGAGATGGGAGAACAGATAAGAGATGAAGAAACACGAGAAAGATGTTATGGATGAGCATTGTATAATAGATCGATAGTCTATTACGGAAAGTCAGTTACGGAAAGTTCAGTTCATTGGAGTCTTGAGAAGTTGAAGAGAACGAACATACTGTACGAACTGAAACCTCTCCTGAATGTGTGGCTACATTTACTTTTTCGTTGATCAACACTGCAGATTCAATGAACACTCTCAGGTGTATCGCAATAGTGATTTTCATAAAAATTTGCGTGCTTCGCACTGCAGTCTTGCCAAAGGACCAGAAGTTGAATAAGGGATGAAACATATCCGGGGTTCCTTACTTCCAGTCGTCCTCCTCCCTCTCTCTCAGTCCCTGTTCTTCTGGGGGTCTGGGTCTCTCGCTCTGGACAAATTGCTGATGCATAACCTTTCAGTGATGGTTTTTTATCAGTGAACGCTCTTAGCACAGCGTGTCAGAGAGCACATTTCGCGGCGGATCATTTCCCATGATCGAACCGCGATACGCGGTGAGAGTGAACGACAAATGAGACTAGGGAACAAGTAAAACCTGCGAAGCATATTGAATTTGCACACTCTTCAAGCAGTGAATCAAGACGCACTCCTTTCAATCCTGGTCATTTTGATGCAATTTGAATACTGCAAGAGCGGCTTTTTGAGTTTACACTGTTCAGCAGATATGAAACTTCAAGTAAGTCTGTGGATGTTCATAGGAACCCCCACAACCATAACCTTTTTGAGATGCTTGAGAGCAGCACTAAAAAGTAAATTCAGCCGATTTTTGAATTTTTAGTTTGCTCACGAGATAACGAGTGAAATATGGTGATTAACGTATGTTTCTGGAATACAGCACATAAAATTAAAAATCGGTTGAATTTACTTTTTAGTGCTGCTTTCAAGCATCTCAAAAAGGTTATGGGTGTGGGGGTTCCTATGAACATCCACAGACTTACTTGAAGTTTTATATCTGCTGAACAGTGTAAACTCAAAAAGCCGCTCTTGCAGTATTCAAATTGCATCAAAATGACCAGGATTGAAAGGAGTGCGTCTTGATTCACTCCTTGAAGAGTGTGCAAATTCAAATTTGCATATTTCATTCTTATCAGTTAGATCATGAATATGCTTCACAGGTTTTACACGCTCTGACACGCTGTGCTTAGGTGTAGTGATTATTGATAAAATATGCGTGCTTCGCACTGCAGTTTTGCCAAACGGCCATAAGTTGAACACTGCATGAAACATATCTCCTTCTTTTTACTGCTATCATAACAATGCTCTAACTCTCTCCTTGCACCATACTTCCTCGGTCATTCAGAACGATATAGCGAGAGAATTGGTAATAGACCACCACCCTTCGAATAGAATCAGTCCTTGTTATCATTGCCTTACCCATTCAACGAATGATACCATCACCGTCTTCATTCTCTCTGTTATCTTGTCTTGTACGACCAGCGAGTGAGCATGTGGAATAGAGAGGTAGAATGTTTTTACTGTAGAGAGGCCTCCACACTCTTCTTATCAGTCCACCGCATCGGGCGTACCTCCAATATACTCAAACGAGGAGTGAATGACCTTCACCAATTAGTTCCTATGCTCACTCGCTCTGTCAAAGAAGTGAGAACCCTTCTACACTGTTCTCGCCTCCTTTCTCTCCTTGTTTTTTACTCTTTGGAGTGTACATCACACTCTCCTTCTATAACTTCTCACTCTGTCAGACTATCTTGGCCCTATCTACCTCCCCATACACTCTGCCTTCTGTTTGACTGACCATTCTTCGATTCAATCTGTCCTCTCAAAGTCTTCACCACACTTTTCATTTGGATCTATCGCTTCTCTGAACCTCATCCCCTTCCTCAATTCTCTCTCCACGGACCAATCTGCCTGCCCTTCTCTGTCCCCCTTCCCCTTCTTCTTGGAGTGGAGAGAGGAACAGAGAGCGCCCCTCTCTCTTTCTCGACCCCCCCCCCCCATCCTCTTTCTCCTCATCTACCCCTGCACTGACCATCCATCAATCGCCTCTCTCTCCCTGGTCTTCTTTCTTCCTCCATCCTCCTCTATACGCCTCCTCACCCGTCCTCCCTCCTCCCTCCTCTCTTCTCTCTAACCCCCACCCCAACCTTCTTCCAACACCAATCCTCTCTTTCAGTGTTTCTCCGACCTGTCCCAACTCCTCCTTCCCTCTTCTCGCCCTCCACACAGTCTCTGCCCAACTGACCATCTCGTCATCCATCACTCGCCTCTCTTCTGATCTTCTCTCATCCTCCTCTCCCTA
>LS512848.1:180545-201267 GCA_900490845.1 Pristionchus japonicus | reverse complement strand
AATTGGCATTAGCCGCTGCCCCCCCTCCTCTTTCTCTTCCATCCATCCGTCTGTTTCTCTTCCCCCTCCCCAATAGAATGGAGATCCCTTGCCTCTCCCATTCCCCTGTCGGGGCTGAAAAAAAATAGTTGGATGAGTTGTTAGCCTTGCAGCAAAATAATGTTTGTCACGTTATGCCTGCTCTTCCCCCAAGTGTTTTTCTCTGTTGTCGAGCACTCTGTTGATTCCACGCACTCTCTATCATCCCTTGCTATCCCTCACCGGCGTTCTTAGGGAGTCAGGTATACAATCGCTCTATCATTGATCGGGATTCACACCGTCGTATTTCGCTTAATTCACACTTATAAAATGCCTCAAATCTCAAGGAAAACAATTGGCAAAACGATGGAGACAAGGGGTTGTACGAAGAGAAGAAGAAAAGATGAAATGGAGGAGGGAGAGCCTGGTGAGCTCAACTTTCATCTTCGTTTCTTGGCTAGGTGTTGAGCCACGTTTGCGCACGAAAAGTGCTCTCCTTCAGTCTTTCTTTCTAATTTTGGCAATCGATGCAGAGAAAGAAGTACTCTTCCTGTTGAGTGCGATACTCTGTGTCAGAGCCCCTTCCCCAAACGATCTCGGCAGAGTGGCAGCTGTTGCTAACAGTATCTGACTGTTGTTCCGATTGGGAAAAATCGATAGGTCACAGACAGACCTTCCTCTGCTAGTTCTTGTACAAGTTGTGAGTGTCAGGAGGGGAGGGGGGAATCGCTTCCTTTCCGTTCTCGGTATCAGTTGCCATGGACCACCATGAGGTCATGGGGTGGGATCGCTTGTCAACCGGGTGGTCTGACCGTTTAGGGATTGCCATTAATTGCTTCCCCGGGGTGGAGTGGGTGGGTGGATATTAGCCTGCCCAATGACTAGCGTCCATAAATCTGTGCGAAAATTGCTCGGAGTCGGCTCTGATCTTTGATCTTTTCAGCCGGTCATGAAGTTGTGCTGGATCAGGACGAGATCGTCGACGTCGAAACGATTGAGAGTGTCGTGCCCCTCTCGGAGCTCGAGAAGTATCACGAAGTGAGTTTCTTACATAATTCGAGCATGAAAGTAATGCCAAAAGAGTAATCAATGGCTGAACTTTCCACATTTTCCTATCATCTTTACACTTTTCAGGAGGTTGCTGCGGCTATGGCAGCTTTGCAGCAAGAGCTAGACGTTCGTTTCTTAATCGATTACTTTATAGCTCCAGTTTTTATCTAATTGTAGGAAAAGATTTGCCAAAAAAAGAACATGTCTTCCATTCCAGGTCGAACGCGAGAAGAGGGCTATACTCGAGGAAGAGTACAGGAAAAGGGATGAGCAGTTCAACCAACTGAAGCAAGATTATGAAGTATGTTTTTGTTTGAGAGGATTGTGGACATCTCTAGTAGAGTAGTAGAGTTCGAAATACGGGTAATCGTCTCTTCATTTGGCACATTCCCTCAGCGAGAAAGACTGTGAAATGAAGAGACCATTATCCGTATTTCGCACTCTAATCTCTAGCAATCAACTCGTTTTTAATGACAAGAGCTGATCCTAGGGATTGAAGCGTGGGCAGTAAAAAAGAAACAAATCAATTGCGATATCAGGCGGAGGAGAGTCAAGCGAAGGTAGCTGCCGAGGCCGAAAACAATAGACTGCGTTCGGAGAACCAGAAGTTAAAGGTTAGGATGGTTTGTAATGGCTTGGACAGTATCCCCTTTGCGTTTCTTGTAGTGAAGTTTTCGACATATACGGCTTTATGCGAAACGGACTGATCCTCGATTGATTCCAGGAAGAAGCAGAAAGAATGAGACAGCAGCTGGATGCTAACAGAAAGGAGGTGATGGAACTGAGGGTAGAGCGGTCTGGAGCAAAGGTGAGCAATTGCTGGCTGGGTAAAAATATTTGGTTCACTTAGAATTGCTACAATTATGTTACCAATACAAGGCTCGCTTCAGTTCAATATCGATTCATGGAAGGAGTATGGCACAAGTGCTGCGAAAACCATCTTGTGGCTCGCGTTAAGGTGCGTGCAATGATTTTCATAGACTTTCTGTTCCTCCAGAAGACTCTAGGGGTGAATCTCAAAGGCCGTATGGGCCCTATGGGTAGCCGGCGGGCTTTGTTCCTATGGGCTATGCCGTATGGGTAGTGTCCTTGTAAGTCATCAAAGGATGGAACCTTACAGATGCACCGTCCCGCTTCCGGACCCTCCTGTCTTCAATCTCTCGAGCGCTGTGATCGCCTGTATCGCGGACTCACTGCAGCTCTGTAGATGCGCGCAATGCACTCTCTACGGACACATTGTACTCCGGGCCATGCATCGGGCTCGGTGAGTCGGCACTTTCTTAGTCTTTTCGGCTTCATTCCTTCATGAAATGAGAACACATCCCATAAGTTATGGGCCGTAACGCACGTCTCGCATTCAGAGAAGCCGAGGCCGCTGCGAACGCTACGCAAGGCAACGATGCTCCCTGGGTCGTCTACGACTGCCTGCCAGTGCCTGTCCACTCTCCGACCCCTGCGAACCCTCAAGGCTACAACACCGGATCGGTCGCTCCACAGGTGTTCTACGACAGCCCTGCGTCTCCGGATTATGCTGCGGGCAACACATCGAATGAGGTGATCGATGACTTGAGTCGTTATTTTACGTTTCTTTAAATACAATATTATTACGAGTCGTCGTTTAAAAAACAAATACATTACGTGCTAGTCGCCTTGCCCATATGCGCGCGCCGCGCAGCGCCGCGGGGCGCGGCAGGGCGCGGATGCAAATTACTGAAGCCCAAACAACGGTCATGAAATATAACCTTGATTTTCTCAATCTGTGTAAGATTCCCCATCGATCCCACTTTTGACCCAAATTTTACAAGGCTGCTTTGAAGAGCTGGAAAAATTTTCTGAAAATATCTGACCCTGCGAACTAAAAATGACACACTTGAACAAGTGGATAAATCTTATCGTTGATCTATTTTCATCATGCATTTTATGCTTACGGTGCAAAGGAGTGCCAAATGTTTTGAAAACGGGCTTAGTCAACTGTGTCATTTTTAGTTCGCCGGGTCAGGTATTTTCAGAGAATATTCCAAGCTCTTCAAAGCAGCCTTGTAAAATTTGGGTCAAAAGTGGGATCGGTGGGGAATCTTACACAGATTGAGAAAATCAAGGTTATATTTCATGACCGTTGTTTGGGCATCAGTAATTTGCATCCGCGCTCTGCCGCGCCCCGCGGCGCGGCGCGGCGCGCGCATATGGGCAAGGCGACTAGCACGTACTGTACATATCAGTAATCTTCTCTTGTCTCTTCATTTCACGCTTTTGTCTGACCGGTGAAGAGTACCAAATTGAGAGACGCTGACTCGAATTTCAACATATCAGGCGTCGCGGAAGGCCAGACTCGACGCACAGGCGCTAGCTGACCAACTGCGGAGGGACAAGAATCAGCTGCTGGTACGTACGACCATACGTAAAATGGGTCTCGCACACCATTCAATTTGCGCTCATTTGACGAATTCTATTGCACACCATTATTTCATTCCAGGACGATTTAGACTATGAGAGGGGCGAGGTCGACTACTACAGGAGAAAGGCGGATGACCTGAAGGGTGATCTGAATTGGGCTGGGGACACGATCGCGTTTCTCGCTCGAGGGTGAGCTTTGCTTTATTTTCCGGCCTTGTGTATTGACACTCTTACATTTCGTGAGTGGTCGCCACAAGTCGCTTTTGAGTGTTTCTCATTACGGCTATTTTTGACACAAATCTAAGTGCAAATTTTAACGATCCTAACCATTCCTTGTTTTTAGTTTCTAGTGCCCACTCCCAATCGTAATGGAACCCAGTTCTTTGCAGAATTCTCGGCACTGAATACGCTGAGTTAGGAACCATACCTGCGGATGCCCATAATGAAATCAAGAGTGGCCTTCACATTTCGGGCCCGGAGACCGCCCTCCTTGTACAAGCCGTGAAGGTGATGCGGTAAGTACCAATCGATCATCTGTAGACTTCAAAAGACAACGATGTGACTAGTTACTGCAACTTCTCGCACTCCTCATTCCTCGTACTCTAATACAAAACAACTGTTGATTCGCATAGGAAGTGAATAGTCACGTCATTTTATGTAACTAACGACATTTTCTAAATATCTCAACAAAAGGTATGATAAATTCCAGCGTTTCTAATAGAACTATCGCATTTTAAATTATTTTAAATTTCATTCCATGAAATGATAGTGGTTAAATTTCAGAGAAAGCGTGTCCACTGCACAGATAAACGCCGAGGACGATACATTCCGCGTGTGAGTTACTGAGTTTCGACAATTTCGGTTTAGGTGCACGGACAGTTTCGACACTTTCAATCCATATCATGAAATTTACCATCGAAATATCATGCGCCATCTTTGGTAACTTCTAATATCGATTGACTGTTCATGATAAATAATTCATCGATTGATTAAAATTCAGGCACTATCCCGATTCATCGGAGGAATGGAGCCCACTCCGTTTGCTGCTGCAGCATTGCACTGACGATGCAGCGAACTTGCCCGAGCTTTGAATTGCCTTTAAGATGACGGAATTATTTTATTGACAATGTAAGGTTTAATATACACCGATCTAGTTGTATTCAATCAATGATTTATTTGTCTAGTTCTCTGGTACATCCGCTTACTGTGCATTTATCATAAATCTCCGTTATTGTAACTACCTTGCATCTCACCTCTTGTTTATATGTAAAGCTAAATATTGTTGTATTATTGTTCATTTTGCTTTATCGGTCTCACCTTTTGATGTATTATTTTAAATAAGTTGTTCTGATAGATAAATTCATAGGGATCACCACACTTTCAAGTTTAACTGACGTTCTCTGGCGTTTCGATTGATAAGATCATGAATAGGACACGAATCTTGTTTACAGACTACTTTCTACCTGTGAGAGAGGTGTTAGTGTTGACTCGTGCCTGTTATTCAGATCTGTCCCTATTCAGTCTGCTCTCCTCTCCTTCGCTAGACAAAACAACACGTGCAAGGGATTGCGCAACTGGAATCTCTATTCTTTTGATTATTTTTCTCAGTTTCTTCCTTTTTTTGGCTTTTTGAACACTCTTGTATACTTGCACAGTTGTGATTGAGATTGCGCAACTGGGGCCCTCTCTTCTTCTTTGCCTTACTTGCTATATTGCCCTTCCTTATCAGATTACCATCTGACCTGTCCATCTTCAGATCATATCACGATGATAGGTCGGCAGGTTAGATGATAAGTTGATTGGCACCCTTCATCTCTCCTTTGATCCCTCCTCCTGTTGCATCAGAGTATGTTTAGTCTGCAGTGACAATCATGATAGATAGAGATGATGTATCGTTATCATTTTCATTCCTCCTTTGATTCTTTAGTAGTGTTTCGACTTCAGTGACGATCAGTGAGTACTTGGGAGAATAATCCCTTCACACCAAGTCAAAGGGGGGAAGAAAGCTCATTTGCGTGGCACAGGCGATTTTCAATCTTTTCCATCCCCTCATTCTCCCTCTCATCCACCCATTATGTCGGTTGGTGGAGAATCCCCCCATTCATTCCTCAATTCTGCGTTTGAGACAAATTCTTCTTGAGAAACATATCACTTCAGTCTCATTCATCTCTCATTCGCGATTTCGAGGACGCTGTAGGGGTGGGTCTTCTTGTGAAACATATCTCAACACAAAATTTTTCATTGAAAATGACTGTATTTCTATCAATTTCTCAATTTCTACCGTCAAATATGGATGCCGACCTATAGTGGCATCGGCTAATGCTACGAAAACTGCAAAATTACAGCATAAAATAGCTGTTTTGCGCACTCCAGAGCTATCTCCTCACCAGCGGAAAATGATATGCGACCGGTGCAGAAAGTTGTCGAAACCCTTTGCCCAGAACTTATAAGCGGCCGATTGTTGATTTTCGATCTAGGACTCTAGTAGCACGAGCAAATGCACGGCAAAACTGCCGAAAACTCCAATTTCTCGCCGATCATTCCTCTCGCGCGATGCAGAATGACGCAGCGGATCTGTGCCACGCAAATGAGCTTTCTTCCCCCCTTTGACTTGGTGTGCCCTTCCCATTTCATTCTTCGTTGTCCCGCTTTTCTCTCATTGCTTATGCGAAAACGATGTGCCGTTGCCACCGGCAATCGCGCTTTGCCTCTTCTATGACATTAACATTTGCATAGGGAGATGGAACTGTGCACTTTTAATCCTCTCTCCATCCATCGTAACGCCGAATATTCGTCGATTTTTTCTCGTGGAAATCCCGGGGCTCTACCTATCG
Organism: Pristionchus japonicus; assembly: GCA_900490845.1. NCBI lineage: Eukaryota > Metazoa > Nematoda > Chromadorea > Rhabditida > Neodiplogasteridae > Pristionchus > Pristionchus japonicus. The sequence continues at coordinate 194,971 of LS512848.1, read as the reverse complement.
CTATACTGTTCATTAGTAGCTGAAATGAGAAGCAGATACCTCCAGTTCGGACCTGCAACTTACCTGCCCTCTTGGGGTCTTTCGTAGCCATAGCACTCTCTAACATCACGCCATTGGATACCACAACATAGCTCAGCATAGCAAGCTAAGACGAGATCGGAGCCATGCCAGGGGGTAGACGCATTGCACTTCCGATCATTATGTCAGTAAAGCAGATGGTGTCTGTTGACTTTACGCAACGGATACTTCCGATCTGGGCGCTTCCGATCCTTTAATGGACCTTCTGAGCGTGGTTTTCGTGCTTTTTCCCGTCTTTGTAATGCCAGATGTCTCTGAACCGATGAGAGACCACTTCATTTTTATTGTCTTTCCTGCAGTACTGCCATCCCTCTCCTTCTTTACACCCAGTCAGCTTCCTATTCAATCTTCGATACTAATATGTGGTCCCTATGAGGCGAAAAATAATGGTAGAGGCAGAAAATAAATCTATCTCTCTCCCGTCGACAATTTTCAATCCGCTTATCATTAACGTCTTGATTGCGGGATTTTCATCTCTTATCTACTCCTTCCACATTTCTATCACGTCGTAATTTGCAGTCTTTTATCTCCGCAGGAGCTGATAACAGCCACATGGCGCTCATTTCTCTCTGATTCCCCGGTTTCTCACTGATCAGACAGAGTCATAGAGCGCATGAGATGAGGACAACAGTGCCATACAATGCTAGAGATGAAGTGGAATTGAGAGAGTTATAAATTCAACCACAGAGTAGCTGATAACACACATTTGCGGTTTTGGCTGGTCACGGAGAAGGATTATTTTCGGCCCCTTCGACAGACAAAACAAGCGCAGAACTCTACGCTGATAATTCTTTCAACCAAACCTTCCCGAGAACTGCAGTGCAATGTTCTGGAGCGTTTCTCTGAGTCTCTCCTTCGGGAATGCTCTCGTGTCCTGCCTGATCGATAAAAGAGATTGAAGAACACCAGTTAGAGTTACTGCTTGCAGAGCCAAGGTCACTCGCTAGTAGATAGTGATATGTTCCCTCCCTTCTCCGGGTTTGAACCACAATTCGCTTTCCTACAGTTCAGTCATTCCTCATTTGTCAGCACCTACTTTCTAACCGTTTGAATACATCTTATCTATTCTGTTCCTTCTCGCCACCCTTTTTCAAGTTCAGATCGTCTTCCTTTCCATCCGATCAGACTATTCGAACTTCCCGCTATGCATTCTCCCACACATTGATTCGCCTCACTTCGTTCACATGCCTTTTCATTCAACCTTTCACTATACCATTTATGGTCCTTTTTTGTTCTCGACTCCTTCCCTAAGTTCGCCTGAACTTTTAACCACCCTGCTACTCATTCCATCCTTCAGAGTCTCTTTTCTCATCTGTTCACACTTCCTCTACCTCTCTGCTGCTCTAAACAACTGTCAGCAGACCTCCTCTCTCTTGGCTTTTCCTCTTTTTCCTCTACTTCTTTCTTACACCACTCTCTCCCTCACTCCCATCACATCTTCCTCTCTCCCTCTCTTCTACTTCTACTTGTCTCTCCTGCTCTCTTCGTTCTCTAACATTCCTTTCTCACCCAGCTCTATCTCCCTTTCTCTTCCCTCTCTATCCCTCTCCCCTCTCTCTTCTCCTCGCTCCCTGTGCCAGTGCGCGTCCCAGGCCAATTACCCACGATCCGCGCGCGATATTGACGCCAGGGCGCGTGATTCTCGGGTTTTCTCGCGTTTTGGTGTCGTTTTACTATCGTTTGCTGTTGTCGAAACCCTGGCTCATTCCAGAGAATAGAGAGGAAAGAGAACGGGAGAATCGATCAGGAGGATAGAGAGCAAAGCGGAATGTCTGACAATTCGTTGCCTGACAGCTCAACAGGTGGGTCTTTTAAGCGTTTTATTATATTTTAAAGGTGTTTAATGCCAATTATTGTTAGCCTGATCAGGGAAATAGGATAAACTAGACCTCCCGGCTCCTGTTACCGCTTGTTTACTTACAATTTGTGCAAGGTAAGAGTAAGTTGGGCTCAAGAAATAATGACCAGTTAGTGAAAGTTAGCGGTTGCACCAATCAATAGAGAACAAAAGTGAATCGATCGATTGTCAAACAATCGTGTGCTCGGTCAGTGGCGCGCGCGAGCAATAACTTGATTTTGGCCCGTGGCGCTCCCTGGTTTTAGGTTACAGTTAGGTTTCTCTTTGTTGTGTGCTTTCCTCGCCTCTTCGGCAGGTAAAGGAGCGTTCGGAATAGAGAAAGGGCCATTTGAAGTCACATTTAGGAGCTAATGTGGCTTGATGAACGACTTGCCTTCATTGATTATGCAAAGTGATTTGCCAGTCGTTCTTCATTTGCCTAAGCCTCTTCCCGTTCTCTTATTATGCACGCGCTAGATGGAGGGTTTATGACGCGATGATAGTTGTAAATGCACTCTTTGGCACTTTAGCGATGTTTTATGATCGTTTGGCGTCGTCAATAAGTTCATTCTTGCCATGATGGTGCATTTTCGAGACAGATGTATCACCAAGGTGCGGAGGTGAACCCTCCGGATAGTAATGACCTGACCTTTTGTCTCGTTCGATTATAGACACAGGGAGAGAGAGGGATCGTTATTGACCCCTGGGTGCGCCTTGTCTGACCGGGGCTGATCAAACATGGGAAAAAGATACTGGAAAGTCATTATGAAGGGAGTGGAAAGAACACATTTGGAGTAATGTGAGGCAGTCAAATTGTGCCACGCCATTAAACTTTTGCCTGTTCACTCGCAACCCATAAAGAGACAAAGAGAGGCTAGCCACCCGCTGGGATCCATTGCTGGATCATGATCTAAGGAATTCTTTTGTGCAGGTTTTCCCTTTCATTTTTCCTCTGGAAAAGGAGACCACGATGTAGTTTCGCCTGTTGCCTTGGGCGATAGCTGAGCTGAAACATTAATGTGTCTGCCAAGTGCAAACAACTGATCAAAAGTCAGAAACACTTAGGAAACAGAAGCATTCAGAATTCTTCCCCAATACAAGAATACAATGATTAAGAATCCCAGAGACATGGAACCACTTTCGAAATACTCTTGAATCTTTGATCTTTCAGGCAATCGCTCCGAAGGTCGGAGCAGTGTCGAGCTGCCCGTTCCTGAAGTGAAGAATGAAGTGGCGAGTGATGAGGATGAGGAGAATGATGACAGGTGGGAACTTCTTCGGCTACTATGCATTGTTTAGCACCGGGCTGATTTTAGATAGGGAGAGTAAAATGTAGATTAGGATGGGAATAGAAGTAGAACTGTCCGTTCCTGAAGTAAAGAATGAGAATGTTAGTGATGAGGACGATGAGAATGATGAAAGGTGGGAAGATTCGCCTTTTTCGAAATGCAAGAAATTCTGACTAAAAGCACATTTTATTGTTGAAAATTTTGTCTGCGAGATTCTTCAATTCCGAGAACAACATTAGAATGCTTTCTTATCTTGAGCAGAGCAGAGCAAGAGATGCGATCAGACTTACAAGGGAAGCACCAAAGTTGGGGTTAACGGATCGGAACGAGACCGATATGGGCGGGTAGGGTTAGGAGAGAGATGTTCGAAACCGGTTTCAGAAGTTGCTGAGCGATCGTTTCCTGGTCAGAAAATCGATAATTAGTTTGTGTGTGGTTTTGCCTGCTCACGATCCCAAGCTAGGCATCAAGTTCTAATGGCTAGAGAGCATCTGCCAGCTTGGCTCAACAGGTAGCGAGTTCGACTAGTTTTCACTACCCTGTGGTTCGGTCCCCCACCGACGCTTTTTTTTTGCTCATTTTTAATAACTTCTCCACATTCCCTTTTTTTGGTTTTGTTGACATTTCCTGACGTTATTTGGAATTTACAATGATTATCAAACATGTAGAATGGTGGACAAGGGAAGGAGAAATGGTCTTACAAAATTTCTCGCCAAGCTACCTTTTCTGTCTTTTCCCCACCATCCTCATGCTTGATTATCATTGTAAAATAATGAAATTTCAACAAAACCAAAAAAGGGAATGTGGAGAAGTTATTAAAAATGAGCAAAAGAAAAATGCGTCGGTGGGGAACCGAACCACAGGGTAGTGAAAACAAGTCGAACTCGCTACCTGTTGAGCCAAGCTGGCAGATGCTCTCTAGCCATTAGAACTTGATGCCTAGCTTGGGATCGTGAGCAGGCAAAACCACACACAAACTAATTATCGATTTTCTGACCAGGAAACGATCGCTCAGCAACTTCTGAAATCGGTTTCGAACATCTCTCTCCTAACCCTACCCGCCCATATCGGTCTCGTTCCGATCCGTTAACCCCAACTTTGGTGCTTCCCTTGTTAGGGCAACGGCGAACACTTTGTCAAGGCCGTTTGAACGAACAGAGAATGCAAGGGATTTACAATCTCGCTTCCAAAAACCCTTTCTAATCCTCTTCTCTTTCTCTGTAGAAGAATTCGGGTGAATATCTTTATTCTGACAATGTCCTTTATCATGAACTATGCTAGATTGACAGACTGGCTCACTTGGTGATAAGAAAGTCAATTGACCTCTGAACTCGACAAAGTTATGAGATATTGGCATGGGTCACTGCTGTCAATCATGCAAATCTATGCACGAAGATACGATGATAACGGCTATCTGTGATTGACGCGAACTGCGTTTATCAGTCACACATCGAGAGATTCAACGAACTTTGGAAGCTGTGGTTGATCTTTATACCCTGCTATTTTCAGGACACCGGCAGAGCTCCGGCGACTACTCAAGGAAGCCCTGAAAGTGAGTTTGATCTTTAGCCCTTTATCTATGAGGCAGTTTTCACAATCAGGAGACATAGCTAGGTGTAGACGGAAAAATTACCTGATAACCACTAGTTTATTTTTGATTGGCTTGGTACATCAGACAGCTTCAAATCAAAGGTTTCGAAAATATTCTTCGATCTTTCCAGGAAAATGAAGAATTGCAAGAAACGTCCGATGGCTATCTGGATCAGTTCGCTGTTAGTTTTGTTTTTTTTGCAATTTTACCTTTCATCCCTATCTTCCATCTTTTTCACTGCTATGCTTGCGACTTTGATTCTCACAATACACAGCGTACTGGTTCTCACTGTTCTCTCTAGAGAACGGTTAGACAAAAAGGGATAAGTTTCCCGCCTATTCAAGTTAATAAATTGAGCGGGGAGCGGTTCGATTGATTGTTCGATCGATTGTTGACAAACCTTCTCTGTTGCGGCAGAACGCTGTGAATTACCAGATTCATTTTCAGGACGAAGCACGGTTGCGGAGCATCGCCGAAGAGAACTATGCAGACGAGAAGAAGAGAACAGAATCGTAAGTTTATTATCTTGAAAAATAGGAAACGTTTCGTTCAAAAACGCTAAAACATCTCTAAAACAACGATTGAAACTGAAAGTGAGCTCACAATGACAAAATAACCCCTTGTCAGGTTGACAAAAGATTTCATCCGGGAAGGCGAGAAGTATCAGGCGTTAATGCAGAAATTCAACGTCAGTTTTTTCATCCATTTCTTCCTTTTTCTTTTTCTGTATCACCTTTTGAATCGATCAATCAAGTTGCTCTCTTTGAAGATTTAGCAAACGCAGAAGCAAAGAAAAACCTGGCAAACGCAGAAGCAAAGAAAAACCTGGCGACAAAGTGGAAACGGCTTTTTTTGATTGCTTACGGTTTCGATTCACACAAGTAGATACTGTGTTCAGCGCATTATAAAGCAAGACCCATTTCTCACCGGTCAGAGAAGCGAGAGAGTGTGTGAAACGAAGAGACTGTGACCCGTATTTCGAAATTTAAATCTATGTCCCTTGCAGGACGCCATCACCAAATCACTCCAACACGGCAAGGCCGCGGTCGACGCGCAGGCCGAATCGGCCAAGCTGCGGGAGGATCTGGCCGCCTACCGCACGGACATGGCAGGAGCGGAGAAAGTGAAGAAGGAGTTGGCCCAGGCTCAGGTACGGTTTATCTTTTCCCTAGGGTGGGGTTAGATTGGAGCTGTAACATGGCTAAATCAATGCGATTTCCACGAATTCAGGTGGGTGGGCTGGGCTTTGGGGGATGGACCAGATTTTGGCGGAGAGAGAAATCTCGGCCATTCCAGCTCGACAACCTCCATAACTCGCTGAAGGCAGCGCAGGTGGACAAGATGAGAGAGGAGTTGGAGCAACTGGAGAAGACCAAGGTACGGGGGCTCACGATAGAGATATAAGAGATGTTTATCCTGATATCAGGCAACAGGTCTGCAGGACGGCTTTAGGGAGGGGATTGGCGATCTTCAAAGTGTCGTTGGGTCAAGGAATGGATAATCGGACGTGGTCGTTCACGGGGTTCTGAGGGATGACGAAACGGGAACAAAATAGGAAAATACCGAAATACTTTATCGTGAAGGCCTACGGGCCGATTCATTTTGAAAGGAAAAATGAATCGTAAGCCAATTTAGGGAGACTCCTCTTACGTATAGAGCGAAACGAGGTTGCACATAGAACAGAAACGGTAAAAAGAGACAAGAGATTCCTATGGTGGCATTCCAGGAGGAGCTGGCAGCCGCAAAGCGCGCGCAGAAGGATACAGAAGACAGACTCGCCGAGGCGGGTGGAATCATCGCGGGGTGAGCCTTTTAGTATGCATTGCAGTATTACCGCCCGATAAAACCGATACCTAACAATGGATATCTTTTATTGAGTAAAATGAGAGAATAAAAATTTCAAAACCATTTTTCAAAAAGTGATTTTCGAAGATTAATTAGAAGAAGAAATAGTGATTGAAAAACGCCGGAAATATTGACTTTTCAGGCTAACGGACAAGCAACAACTTAGCGTTAAGATTACCCAGCGAAATCCACTCACGTGAGTTTTCTTGAATAATATCGATGGAGGGCTGTCTTGTTGAATTCCGTTAGGGAGCATTCTAAGCATACCCAGTGTCAGCTTTTCGAAAGATATGTATTTCTTACTTGAGTTCTTACTTAGTCCTTACGTTTCTCACGATATCTTGAGAGAAAATTTGCTTTCAGTGAAGCCGAGATCCGAGCGATCCATTGGAAGTTTCCGCAAGTGACGGCGGAGAGGGATCGGATGAGCAAGACAATTGACGAGCTCAAAGTGAGGATCGGCAGGCTGGAGTTTGAGAGGTGAGATTCTAATCAGCACGTTTTCTTCGCTCAAAAAGTTAATGTACGTAACAAGAAGCCGAAAAATCGCGTTTAACATTTCGATGAAAAACTAAAGATAACCATGAAATCGCAGGGACAACCTGAAGATGGATCTAGCACGCGCGCCACCACCACAAGCGAGCATCGATCAGTGAGTCCAGAACAATACATGTTGTCTAAAGTTGGAGCAATTAAAACGCTCTGAAAAAATCGATAATTGGTAGAGAATAGCTCCGAAAACCTTGTTGAAACACATCCGAGGCTTGCCTAGTGGAAGAATAGAGATATCAGTGAACATTGCGACATTTTCAGGCTCAACAACGCGCAGGGCGAGCTGAACGAGTTGAAGGGGAAATATGCACGCCTTCTCGAGACCTTAGCCGAGGACAAGAAGAAAGCGGAGACTGCGTTAGTTATTGCTCCTTGCAAACTAAGTGTAATATGGAAGTCACATTCGCTCTAACCGGGAGTCAAACTAGAGGCGTTCGCTCATCGATTGCGAATTTTAATGAGAAAAAATTGAGAAAGATCTGTTGCAGACTTGCCGATTCACAGCGAACAATTGCTCACTTGCGCGCGCAGAAGGAGAACGATGCCTGGAAAGCAGAGCAAGTGTGAGTTTAGTTTTAATTCACAAAAAAGAGATGAAGCACACTCATGCGCTACGGTGATGCCGGACAAACATCATTGAAGAACTAGAGTGAACTAGAGTGATTGCCATCACCTGACGGTAACAGCTAACAATCTCATAATGTCTCATAATGACTCCTCAGATTCAGAAAAAGGAAAACCTTTTAGAAACATTGACTCGCAGCGAACGATCGCCTATCTGCGAGCAGAGTTGGAGAAGACGGAGGAGAAATTGCGGGGTGTCGCTGGTTGGAAGGAACAGATGGAGCGTTTGAGGGAGCAACTGGAGTGAGTATCCGCCGGTCTTCTCTTTAGGCGTTGTTGTATATCCTCGTGTGGCCTTATTAGAGCCCGGTGCGGTAGAGCCCTTATTAGAGCCCATAGTGGAGCGACGGCGAGTAGTGGTATGACCACTTTATCTTCTTAGACGGGAGAAATAACAGACGATGTCGCGAGAGGAGAACGAACTAGACAACTGACGAAAATATGCAACGGGAAATGTACCGCGCATATTTACTACCGTATGCTGACAATCGTGGCGAGGGAAATTAGTATTTGGATAAGTACCGTAATATGAGTGCGGTTGGTCACACTCATGATTAGCTATTAAATATTTGTGTATATAAATAGAATATATTTACTATACAACAGGCTTCAAGAGACCGACGTGTGAGAATGGATTAGAGGAGTAAATGGTTCTTGTGCAAAAAAAGTACAGAAATACCATGAATTTAATGTTCGAAGATCTCGATAGAAGTAATCCTGTTCTTTCAGGAAATCCCAACGAACGATTGTCCAATTGACGGAGAAAAATGATGCGAAGGACGATCGAATCAAGCGAATGACCGCTGTGCAGGAACTGTACGTTGCACTTGACTTCTTCTCTTACTGATGAGTAATGATCGAGATACTGGCCATGGTTAGGGGCCACAACGTCCATAGCCGATGTCAAGCAATGGGTTCAAAAGTATGTCCAAACTATCCCACAGGACCCCAGTAACAACATGCTTTTTACCGGAAGTCTTTATCTTGCCCCTGAGCTGAGCTAGAGCCCAAAACATGCGCGCGGAAGGGACTGTTTGTAAGGGGAGGAATGCGAGAGGGGGAGAGGAAGGGGCGGAGCTTATCTTGCCTGTCCCTCAAAGTTCAAAAGAGCAGAGGTTCCCCCGAGTCGAGCTCTAGGCAGTCCGAAATGGCGAGCTTATCTGGAAAGGGTGCGTTCTAGACACGCCGGGTAAGAGATTGGTGGGGAGAAGACGGCGAACCCCTTCCCTTCCCAGTCGACTCGAGAAGTTTCACTGCGTTTAGCATGCAACCGGCATGTAAACAATTACGCGCGTACTAAAATCTTTAAAAGGAAAACACAAACCAACGAAACAATGAAATTTCGTATTTTCTTCTCAGAGGCTCTCGCATAAACACAAAGAATCAGAAAATTGCTATTCAAAGTGTGGGTTTACCCTATAAAGGGTCAAACTAGCACTTCCCCAAACTTCTTATCGATTTTTGACCTACTTAGTGGAAAGTTTCACACTTTGAACAGTGATCAATCGATAGAGGGTGGTCATAGCTGCTCAACGCGACATAGCTTGTGAAATTTGGTTAAGTTTGAGCTTTGTGTTTTCTCCTCCACGCCGTTTGGCCGCGCGCCTTGTCCAATCAAAGGGGGCGGAGCTTACGGCCCCTAGCCATGGTATCTTAATTTCAGCACTCTTCTTTTGATTCCTTGTGAGGAATTTGAAAGACGCCGCTATTAAAGTAGTAGGCTGAAATTGAGATCTGAATCACACAATTCCAGGGAGAAGCGCAATCCCTCCTTCACCGAGTACACTCCTCCTCACTCTGTCCGATCCGATGGGCATTCGGAGAGACGGGAACGGACAACGAGTGGATCAGAGTCTGGCCGATTGTCGGGAGGAGACCGGGTGAGTAGCAATGGTTGTTCGTAGTTAAGAGACGCCATAGGGCTGGAGAAGAGGCTGAGGAAGCAAAAAAAATTCTTGTCAACGCTGAGAAAGAAACGCTTTAGAATCTCATTTGGAATTTAAGAGAATGAGAAGAGAAAGAGAGGAGAGCTGAGAAGTGAGGTCTAAAAGAGGACTTTCAGAATGGATTCGAATCAGCCGACAGTGAGAGGAGGAAGTACGAAGAGAGGAGGGAACGCATCAGAGTTCTGGAAGAAGAGAAGAAGAGGCTTGAGGCACAATTCCAGATCGATCGGAAGATCATCGAGGAGCTCAAGAGGTATGTCTTTGGAATGTTCTGTACTTATTTGAATTTATCACGGCACTTCTCAGTAGCATATTCTTCACCTATTTGTTTTGTGGAGCAACCAATTAACAAATAACGTCTTAATGCAGGAAATGCGGGCACCTCGAGAACGAGAGAAACGGCATGCGCACTTCACTGAGGCAGACCAAAGGACATGACATATCGCAGGATATTCTGATGATGTGAGTTCCTTATTCTGAGAAACGCTAGCATAACTTTTAAAAAACTAGAAAAAATGAGTTAAATGATGTAAGTTCAGGCAGAACGAGATCAGTATACTCAAATCAGCCGCATTCCGTGACGAGCAAGTCAAGGAGGATCTGAGGTGTTTTTTGATTAGTTTTTTTAATACGGGAAAACTGGAGATCTGTTGGACTGAAAATAATATTTAAAAAATATTTTGTAAAAAAAGATTTTGCTTCCAGAACGCGTCTAAACAGGGCGGAACACTTCGCCAAGGACGGTCCTGCTCATCTCGAGCGCATCAAGGAGTTGACTGAACGGGTGGACGCGATGGAAGTTGCGAGGAAAGAGAAGTTCGTTCGTTTTTACTCTTCGGATAATGAGCCCACATTTGAATAAATGGGCACCGAGGGGGTAGCAGTAGAGTAAGGCAATCGGGAATCAAGTAAATCTGGTCAGGGAGATGACTGAACGGGTGGATGCGATGGAAGTGGCGCGGAAAGAGAAATGAGTAGCAGAACAAGTTTGGATACTGTTAGAAGCTTTCCGTAAACCGTATAATGGTTCTGGGATCACGTGGGACTCGTTGAGCCCACCTTTGACGTTATCTTGAAAAATATTTGATCTACGTTGTGGCCCCTAGGTACAGTGTCGTTAGATGAAGCCCATGAGGGATGTGGTAAATTCTGTGCAAATTTTGACAAGCGCTCAATCGAATAAATTACACTGAGGGACTGGCGTACGAATCCTTAATTTATCGGTTTTTTTAGACAAGCCGAGTTCGCCGGCGACCGGAGTCGACTGGAACAAGAACTTCAGAGTGCGAGAGATATGGCTAATCTGCTCATCAATACACCGTGAGTGCATCAGTGATCTTTTACATTCCCACACATTGGCACGGATAAGAACCATTTCACGATACGTTGTCTCTAGGATCCAAAAGTGCTCATCCGGCGCATTGCCCGAACATTTATGGTGATAGAGACCTGAAACGCCTCCATCATTAAATATCTGATTTTGTTCTTATTGTAGACAAGGCGAGCTGCTCAAGCAGGTGGACGAGGCGAAGAAGCGCATTCAGGAGCTGGAGAGGTGAGGATGAAGCTATGGAAGAAACAATTCTGAGTGCCAGAGACCGAGAGGACTATCTTGTTCGACATGCGTAGACTACCCGAAAGTGAAGTAATGAAATGTGAGCTTTCCAGAGAGCTGCAAGGCCAGGCTGGCGGAAGCCGAGAAAAGCGTGCAAGGATAGAGGAGGAGATGGAACCAACGAGAGTGGTAGGTCGTTTGATCTTTGAACTCCTCAACACCTGTTCGATCTACTCAATTCATGCTAGTGTTGCAGTCCACCCCTTCCCCGCCACCCTTCGTGCTCCAAGGAACCGCAGTGATCGCGCCCAAGATGCACCCGGGGAAGTGGAAAGCTGCCTTCGGGACCTCCACACCAACTCCAGTCCCTCCACCCATCCCTCCTCCACCCCCGACCTTTGCTGAGTCGTTGAAAGCATCGAATAAGCGCGCGAGGTTCTCGTATTTGAAGAGTCCAGAGTGATTTTATTGGTAAATTTATTGTTAGGTTAGCTCCGATTTCTGTATGTAAGGCTTATCGATCCCAATAACTTTCTTTCCATTCGTATAATCAAATGTGCTGCTCACAATAGATGACCCATACTCATTCATAAGGTTGCTCCCCCCTCCCCTTAGCTACTGGCCATCCTTTGCCAAGCCAACGATCTGACCATTCTCCAGGATACTTGTTCGGATTTTCAATATTGAGTGCTAAACAAACCAATCGATTCTACCCACTACTAATTGAACCTCATTAATGGCTGCTTACCCCTCTCCTCTGTACTGCCCCTTTCCCCGATTCAACAATCTCATTTCATTTTGTTTTTATCGTAAGTGTTTCGATTATTCTCCTTTGCTTCTTCTGTAATGTCTTCATCCTAACTGGCCATCCCCTTACCCGATTCAACGATCTCGATGATTTTGCTGCAGTCCGCAGCACCCTATGGTCAGGTACCTCTAGTAGAGTACTAAAAACGAACAGTTGCATCTTTATTCTGCACTTTCTTTCGTTTTGGCACCCTATTACTTCCATTCGCATTTCCATGAACTAAACTTGCTGCTTCTTGCACTCATTCTTGTTAGATTTGACGTGTAATTCAATTTATTGTACAACACTAGTTTGTCGTTGATGAAAAACCCGAGAAAACCCTGCAAAAACAATAAAATATTTCAACGAATCTGCTTGCGATGGTCATGTACAGTACACGTAATATTGTGCCTTCCTAGAATGTATTCATGAATCGTGACAACAACAGAACGATACAGAGCAGTAGTGAGATGAACATAGAGCCACCTCCCGCTCCTCCCGTACATCCGACATTATTTCATTACTTTTTTCATAGTCATCAATAAGGCAATCCTCACATCAGAAGAATCATCACGCAAATTAGTAATAGCGAGAGGACACTCCAAGTTGCGGCTCCTCCCGTGCATCCGTCACTACTACAGCAGCAGCTGTCTGTGGTGTTGCGGCAGGAGGAGAGGGCGCAGCCACTCTATCGCACTTTTCACATAACAATGTTTTTATCCTCTCCTAGAGTGTACTCACTGAGTATGGCATGAACATGACACAAGTTAGTATTAGAGAGGAGACACTCCAAGTTGCAGCACCCCCCGTACATCCGTCACTGTTGCAGCAGCAGCTGTCTGTGGCGTTGAGGCAGGAGGAGAGGTTGACGGCCTGAAAGAGAAGCATTAGTGGAGATTGGAAGATTTTGCTTGAAGGGCGATATGATTAGACTGTTCTATTTTTTCTGAAAATTCAGAGGGACAGCGCCGATATGCTTCACAATTCAGATAAAATACGTGGGAATGTCAATGCAATTGTTTTCCTGATTCTTCTCAATAGAATAAAACAATTCACTTCACTGCAATCCTTCTCTATTTTTTCTTTCATTTTTTTCCCAAAGCAAACCTTTGCATGCTTTATGCAAAACGAACAAAGTTTAGGGAGCATTTTCTAGTTGAGTAACCGTTAACATCATGACCTTCATCTCACGGCAATCATTCTGCGATGCGCACGCACGTGCTGTGCACGTGCCTCATGCACAGCATGCACAGCATGCGCACGCACAGCATGAGTTTTCTGAGGCTTCTTATGTGGGTGAGAAAACGCTTGGATTGCGAACATAGTTTTACTTTATGAGTTCTATGGTACGTAATCGTTAATATCTCACCTTCGTTTCCCCACAATCCTTCTGAGACGCGCACGCGTACCCACTCACTGCTCCGGTCATGTTCGAGAAGAACTCAACCCGAAACACTGACTAACAATTTTGGCGGCACATTTTTTAGGGTTGTTGACCTCTTAATTATGAGATTCTTACCCGCATCTCTCCACAATCCCTCTGCGATGCGCACGCGTACCCACTCACTGCTCCACTCATGTTGGAGAAGAGGTCGAGGAAGGTGGGCTGGCCTGTCAAAGCCCCGTATCGATGAACAGCGCAAATCACCCTCGCTACTTTCAAATCAATAAAGAGAATCAAGAGCTCAAGGGAGGAAAAGGAATTGACCAACCCCGAGCCGCGTCGAGCGAGAGGAAGGAGGAGATAGGAGAAGGCGACTGAAATTCAATGAACAAGAATCCTCTTGAATGCCCGATAAAAGGAGACCAAGATCAAGCACGCTCCAATCGCCGTATTTGTGAACACGATTGGATGAGAACTCACAAATCGCATGCACCTATCCAGTCCGATCGGGCATTTCATCACACCGTAACTGAAGCTGATATTGGAAGCGTTAACGAGAGTGACTCCCTAAACAGCGATTGTTAGCAAGAACATTTCAAGGTCGCAAGAACCCGTGTCGTATTTGAATAGATTAATAATTTCAATGTAAACTAAAAGTTTTTTCCAGAGAGAGGCCCAATTCCAATGTGTTTAAAGAGCTCAACAGAGTTAGGAATAGTCTCTGAAACTCACCTCATTTGCAATGATCGGACTGTCCCAGTCGTCAACATTTCCATTTGGACAAATCTTGTCTTATTTTCGTTATAAAAAGAAGGGAAAATACGAATCTACTTTGATGTCCTCCAGAGAAAAGCATACCTCATTCGCAATGATCGGACTGTCCCAGTCGTCAACATTTCCATTTGGACAAATCTTGTCTTATTTTCGTTATAAAAAGA